>JAOQML010000005.1:37808282-37832840 GCA_027568935.1 Erythroxylum urbanii | reverse complement strand
TTTTTGTTTATGATTTATAATTTTTTGAATTATTAAAATAAATAACCAAAGTTAAAATATTTAAATTAATAAAAACATGGAAACAGAAATCTTATAAATTAATTATTATTATTAATTATTGGATGATAAATATGAGTAGGATTACTGAAGAAGAATAACATGTTTAAGTAACTTCTGAAACAAATATATATACACAACAGAGTTCACCTACGACGGAGTTTCATTGGGAAAGAGAAGATAAATGACATGTGATAGCTAAGTCTACGAAGAAACTGACATAAATAATGAACAAACAGAGTCGTTAGTTTCATCTTCTAAGAGCTTTTCAACATAAGGTACAATCATTAGTTAAAAAACTTTAAAAACTTAATAACTGATAACACAAAAGGCTGATATAAAGTAACTTATTCAAAATCAGCTCTTATAACCAAATAACTTAAATAGTTTTTTTATAAAGTTAACAAGTTGATTTCAGTTATTTTTTAATTGATAAGCCAACAACCAATTAAGGTTAAGTCACTGCTGATCAATCAATTCAAAAACGTGTTGCGGCTATCAATACGAAGTTGCTTTTCCCCTCGAGCTTTCTGCCGTTTCCCAGTCAATGTAGTCAACTATAATCATGTGTTGCTTTGAAGTTTGCCGTACTCAAGTCTTTATCCATTGTTTCAAGTTCATGTATGCCGGAAGTTTTAAACGTGTGTACATGTATAGTCTTTTTCAAACAAATCAAAGCTTGTATTATATTCGTTTCTGTAATCTAAAAAAAGAAAAGGCTTTTCATACTGGGTGTAGAAAAAAGAGCTAGGGATTCTTGGGATAATGTTAATTGTATTTTATCAAATATAGTTAGAATACGAATGCAGTTTAATTAATCATATGTAGTATGACGTCGCTCCCTCTGGTGGGTGGAGCTACGTCATATTGCTCATTCATGTAGAGAGATGACAAGACTCACAATTCGAGGCAAGTCCACTATAAATGCCTCCTATTACTTTGACTGGAATCCCATTTTCGTGGCAAATATCATTTTACTCATGCTGAAAAACCTCCCAACATATTACTTCTTTTCTATCTTAAAATGCGCAAAAGATGTTACTAAAATATAAAATATTAATCTATAATGAGTGTTTGGGTCAAATAGTGCCAGCACTAGAATCTTGTATTGCCTTCTCTTCCCTCCCCTCTCACCTTATCAATAACTTGGTAAAACTTAAATTTATAAACTAATGTGGAATGGAGCGGCTTGTGTTAAAAACTATCTTCTCAAGAGGAGTAGTTAATCACTTAATTGGCTGAAGTGATATTAAAAAATCCTACTAGGGATTAGTATTTGAGAATTGATACTCTAATTTCACAAACTATCATTTGATTTTAATTTTTTATTAATTTATTTTCATTAAATTGTACTCCGTTTGTCATGAGTTAATACATGTATTTAGGAATTTATTCAATATATTCATAATTTTTGTGTATTTTAGAAATAGCACATGTAAGCTCTTCTATTGTAAAAAAAATGTAAGAAAAATCTATGATAGGTTGGATTGTTAGTCATCAATTGGGTCCTTATTAAGCTCATCTAATTATAAGATCAGTTCTTTTGTTTCCAAATCACTGTTACTCTCTAACAGAGATTTGAAAATAAAAGATCTATTCCCTCATCTTATTTGAACCAATTTTGACATTGAATAGCTTAGGCGAAAGAAAAGGTAAGTATTATTTTCATTCCAAAATATGTTGACTAGGTTTCCTCAATCACATGGAAAAGATACGATAGCGAGGGAAAAAGAATATCATGTGGACGAAATTTGTGACCTCAAAGTCTTGACTCGGTCCAGTCGACAATTTTACACCTGGTCCGGTTGGTAAATAAGTTGTTACCACAGCAAAAGGTTCATTTTTTATGTTCTCTGAACAACGTAATGGGCTTTGACTAATAAAAATAAACCAAGACAAGATGCTGTAGTCCACCTTGGATGGACTTTGAAGGGCTGCCTCCAAAAGGGTCCATTTGATTTCATCAATCTATACTTTAGTGCGATAAAGGCGATGGCCTCGAGACAAAACGATCAAAGAAGAAGAGCGATGACCAAAATATGGCAGTTTGAGTTGTGGGATGTCCTTGGACACATTCGGTCAGAGCTGACATATTTTAAGTGGTAAGACCTTGTTTTCTTTGAACTAGTATGAAGAGCACTTTTAACTGCGAGACTAGTTCCATGAGATTGATAGATTGGACTATGGTTTTTCACAAGACTTTTAGCTTTTATCTGAATCAATCAACTAACAAGACTCTTCCATTTTTGTAAATCAAATTAAACTTGTAATTACAATGATAGATTATGTGTGACAATTTGATAAGATCTAGATATTTTGATTCATAAGCTGAATTTTAAACTTAATTTTACGCTCATTAGTTTTATAATCATCTGTGTGAGTAATACAAGTTCTGTAATTCTTTAACAACCTAACGCATATGAAAGGAAATTTTTATTTATCTGATTGGACGGTCGAACAGACTGCACTGATCTGAGAAAATTGGAATCGTTTCCTGCCACGGCTTTTGTGATTAGGTTCAGCAGAAAGAAAGAAAGAAAAGGCTTCTCAGGGAATTGGAATGGAATCCTATCTTCAGATACATGTCGCTTTGATGAGAATTTGTCACTTTTTAGATTAAAAAAGTGGCTTTTATGTAGTCCTTTCGCAGGCAACCGGCGAGCCTACGACGGTCCATCATAGGGTGTTTCAATTTGACCAGAGAAATAGAGTGGGTCTGTAAAAGGTTAGTAACTTTAGCCGATTTGATAGAGTAGGCTAGAGTCCGTAAAGGTTTCCAACTTTAGCCGATTTGATAGAGTAGGCTAGAGTCCGTAAAGGTTTCCAACTTTAGCCTATTTGGAAAAACTATCCCGACTTTGGTACTAAGATATTCCGAGTTTTGTTAGAGCTTTTGATAGTAGTTGGTTCTAAATGGGCACGAGGGTTAATGGGAAGTGTTGCTCTTGAAATTGTTCACTAATTTAGAGTCTAACATAGTATTAATATGATTTTTATGGCTTGCGGACTTATATAGCGGCTAAAAAGAAAAGCAGAGAAAAATAGTAAAATACATATATTAAAGGCCAGGAATTGCACACGTCGGGTCTGATTTAGCAGGGATACATTCACCTTTTCTTATTTCACTTGCATATATATACTACCATCTAGCCTTTTGGATCTTCCTTCTACTACGATTTTACCCTTAATACTGGATGTTAGTCTATACTCTTAAATTAATACTTGATCCCCCCCAAAATTCAAAAGAAAATAATAACCAAAGAACCTTAACCCAAAATTAGTCTCCAAAAATGTCCTGACCATATTAGATCCCAGTTAAACCACCAAGTTCCTCAGTCAATTCCTCAACCAACAATCCGAAGACACCAAGTTCGATCTCTAAAGCTGCCTCTCCCACTTGCTCTTGGTATCTCTTCCACCTATCAAGTTCTCTATAGAAATCTTGTTCCACCATCATATCAATTGTGGTAGATTCCACCTCCTTCCATGACTCCAACCTCTGGCAGACCCTTTTCACGGTTGTTACTTCTGCATCCAAGTAACGGTTCTGCTCTCTTTTCTCCTCTTCAATGAGGTCTGAAACCAGTCTTTTCATGTCTCTCGAGATTTTTTTCATAGAATTGGAGCTTGGTTTGTTTAGATGTTCTAAGATGATCCTGTCAATCTCATCTTCCACAGTCAATGATACCGACTCATCGCTTTCAGATTCAATTTCGTCGTGTAGGTCATGGAAATCATTGTCCTCATCATCAGCTTCATTCTCTTGTTCCAACATTCTCTTCTCAAGTTCAACAGGATCTAACCCTGCCAATTTCTCAAACCGCCGGAGCTTCCGCAATAGCTGTTGCCGGGTTCCTGGAAATGGAAAAGGAAACGAACTTCAGTCTTCATAACTTTGAACCAATCAACAAGAATATCCAAAAAGCTCAACATAAATGTGTAGGACCATGCAACTGAAATGGAAAATGCATTGAAGCAGAGTTCAGAATCAAGAAGGTTGTCAATTAAATCTGATTGATTCCCCTGCATCTAAACCCTGAGTGTAATTAAATGCAGACTTTACTTTTAAGAGTAACTTCAAAGAGACCAAGTACAGGAGCATGTTAAGTTCCTGTACACAAGTACATAGATATTAAATATTGCCAAATTGATTTTACCTAATCCATTTCTTCTCAACACCAAACAGATAATTTAATGGGTTTCCACCAAACTAAAGCTAGTATCAAGATAAGAGCAGACCGGAATCATCAATAGGTTTGGGTTAGCGCTTATCCAGTGAGTGAGTCGAATGACTAGTAAAGCAATTACAGGAACCAAGACAAGCAAGAGCTCACCTTCCACCATGAATTATTAAATTTCGATCGCAATTCTTATGTTACACCAAGTTAAGTTTATTTCGCACTGCCCCGTTAAATGTCTTTCAGGAATGTCTATACCAAAGAACTTCAAGTTCCTATAAGGAGTTTGAGGTAGAAGCTAAAATATGCGTAGCTGTGTAGTTAAATCAGCCTTTTTAAGGCATTTCAACAATAGCAACTAAATAAAGCAATAAAACCATAACTGAAGTGGGCTCCACCAATTTTAAGTCACCGCCAAGCTCCAACAACTCCAAACATGAGAACCATCTACGATCCATACAAAAAAGGTCTCAAAATCTTCTAAAAGGATTATGTTGCTGGAACCACACACGCAGTTACGAAACCTCTCCTAACACTGAACCAGTGTGGGTCACATATGAACTTGAGGCTATGACAAAGACAGTAGCGGCTACATTCATTAACCAACCTTGGCCCGATCACCCACACGTCAAGTTATAGCACAATCACTTAAATGGAACCCACCCACACAGATTTACGTGATCATAACCGTCCATACGTGAACACTTTTAGAGATAGCAGACTCTATGTTGTTGTACTCCAATAAGCAAGGTAAAAAGGCTATACAATACAAGGGAAGGGTGAACATACTCTGTACAATCACATATCTGCAATCCGGATCAAAACCGTCGTCCTCGCTCTGATCGTCATGCCCATCAAAAGTAGGGTCTAGTACAGAAACAGGACTACATTGTTCTTTGTCCTCCTCTTCTTCTTCAACAGCATCTTGGACATGGAATTTCTTCGAGCTTTCCACTTCTTTATTCTCTTTCCCCTATTAAAAATTAACAACAATAATCTTGATTAGGACATTATTGGTGTTTGGTTGCCCATAAAATTCCATAATTGTGGCTTTATGCTCGATTACATGCAAACGCATATTTAATTGGCGAGTTTGTTGACCTGCCTTCCAAAATTTATAAATCTGGAAATCTTCTGCAGTGAGTTTAGGGATTGTGATGGGGTAAATCACAGAAAAAACAAAAAGGGACTTGTCCTCTTTCTGCCAAAAATTATTTTCTTAGATCAAAGATTTGCATGGCAGACGAGAGATCAAAAAGTACACAAACAGCTAACGTAGTTTTTGATGGTTTAATGACATATATGACCTTCATAAAAGATCCGGATCTTATACAAATTGTATAACTTGGAGGGCAGTACGTGTAAATAAAAGGAAAAACATTCCGGGCCAAACTTTCTAAAAGTGACCGTATTGCCGACAAATCAATCAAGTCAAATTCAGTCCGTCCGCGTTACTGAGTGAACTCTTTACTGATTTATCCGAGTCGCAGTTACTTGGCTAACGCAATCAAGATATATTGGATTTCGTTAAAGCTTGTAATAATTTAGACATACCTCCACTCCTATACGACAAGGTGAGGTTGCTGGCGACGAGAAGTCCGGCGTCCGCCGACCGGGCGAAGGACTTCTTCGGAGCACGAAATGAAAAGGGCTTTCGCATAAGTGATTATCATAAGAAGCAAACTCGAAACCGTCATCTTTGCTAATGAACTCGATGTTTCCTACTAATTCCTCCTCTTCTTCGAACTGATCGCTACTGCTAGATGGTGTCTCCAAATCCAAATCCAAGGACTTATCTTCGTTACTCTCTGACCAAATCGCACTACTAGTTCTCCCATGGAAAGAGCAAGAAACGTTCGTCTCACAAGCACTTGTATGAGAAGCAGTTTTCACGTGAAAACTAGACTCTTGTACTTCCTTCTCATTGTTTGCTTTGGACACTTTTCTACGGCCAACAGGAGAATCCCACCTTAGTATATCCTTCACCGAGACTTGGACACCTTCTGCGGTGATTTCCCTTTTGCGTGACTTACTGCTTTTCTTGAGTTTCCTTAATATGGACCCAAATAAACCAAACCCGTTGTTTTTGTTTTGAGTTTCGGCTTTAGCTGATGACTGTTTCTGGATCCTAAGAGCAGCTTCTAATAGAAGGGTTGCTGTTCTTGCGGGGATGTGAAGGAAGATGGCGTTGGGGCTTTTGCAGGGGCTTTTGGCTGGTGACTGAAACTCGAAAAGAGGCGATTTTCTGGGGTCTGGGGTGTTGGTGAAGGAGAAAAGGCAAGCGTTTCGGCAAAACTTGTGATTGAAGTGAGAGTTTTGAGAGATAGGTTTTGGTTTCTTGACTTGTAAGTGGGTTTTGGAAGAGGCTGTTTTGAGTTGGCAACGCCTGTCAGCAATGTAGTCTTTGAGAAAGAATGGTTCCTGATCTTCCTTCAAGAGCTCCTGCAACAAGTGCTTTTGAGCCATCATTAGACTATTCAAACAAAGAAAATGGAATGAGCGGAAAAAGATTTCTTGAGAAATTTAGTTTCAGGTTGATGTGAAATTCAGCACCATACTAACAGGAAAGAGTTGAAGAGGTTTCAACTTTTGAAGCTGAAAACGAAGTGTAAAAGCAGGAGATTGAAATTGAAGGAGTGGGGTGGTCACAAATATAGCACCTCCGAAGAAAGATATCAGAGAATTTTGTTAGTGAGATAAAGGAAGGAAGGAATGAGGAGACTTCCTGATTCAAATCTCGGGTTTTAGTATAACGAGGGAAGGTCAAGTTGGTGCCAAATAAGTAATATTATAAAGTAACCAAGAAATGTAAAAACAAGGAGGCGTATTTCTTGTTCTTTTTAAATGCAAACACAGTAGATTGTCTAATTCTAGTCTCTGTTGTACAGCGCAGTTAATTTAATTACACGCTACTTAATACAAATCAGCAATTTACGGCATCCGGAGACAGCCAGCACCGTGTCACTGGATTGCTCAGACCCCGCTCCAGCCTCCAGGTCTAAGGTATACCACAGTGATACTTTCCTCGTAACCCACATTTTGTATAAAAATATGTTGAATTTTCAGAAGGATTCATAGTTGTATTTATTTTATAGTAATTGTATTATGTAATAGACTATTAAATATGTAACAGATTTTATTATTATTTTACTTAATAATAAATTATACTAGAATAATTACCCTTTCATTTTTTTCTCAAATTTAAATACGTCCGCCTAGATATGAACCTTAAAAATATTTGAAAAGAAAAAATTAGAAAAGGGTTGGTAAAGACTACATTATCCTAGTTTCATAATGGCAGCCAATCATTAAACGGATATAATTGGAAGTTTGATTCCTCTTTTGTGTGGTTACTTTCTATATGACAAAGTTGCAGTCCCATTCACTCCACTGGATTATTTACAGCTGTACACTAATATGAGAAAATAGCACGCTTTGAGTTGGTAATCTCTTTATCTTCTTTTCCATTTGTGTCCAACTCTTTAAATCTTCCTCCCACTCCCTTGCAACTAACGCGTTAAAAAGTTAACATAGACTATTTAAAATCACTGGCAAGTCTAAACTCTTAAGTTTAAAAAAATAAGTACTTGCTTATAAAATTCAAATTCAAGAGTAATACTTAAAAATTCTTAAAGAGAATCCTCCACCCATTTGAACCACATTCTTCAAAGCATTTTATAGGTTTACATTATATATGCTATTCCCTCTTTGCCATGCCCTTTTTCAACAACCGTATGTTTTGTTCCCATCAGCCTTGTTTGAATGATGTTAGAAAATTAAGCATACATGGGTATCCCGACAACTAACCACCTCAATTACTCGAGTCCACTTGTTTTCGGAATTAAATAGACTCAACCAAACCAACAGTGTATGCAACAGTAAGTACCTAACCGTAACACGAACACAACACACCGTCAACATGTGCCAATGAGTTTACCATAAAAACCAAAATGAGTAATGAGGTTGATGATAACTAGTTAACTATAACGATGAAGAAAAGGAAACACGATACGTGGCAAGCCTAGTGCGGAGAGGAAAACGACAAAAACTGAAACGTCCGCGCGTGCTGACTAAGAAACAGAAGCCGAAGCCCAGATGTTGACTCAGTTCGTCCTTTGGACGCTCCTCTCCTCAGTCCTCGGCCTTATTGATCTTCATTTACTTCCACCTTCGTCTTTCAGTTTGTCTGTCGTCCTTTGTAAAAGCTGTTCCGTTCTCAGACCAAATCATGGTCTCTTTAACAAAAAAGTAAAATCCACTCATGCTTGTAAGAGTTGTACTATTTTCTCACAAACAAACCTTTTTTCATCTGTCCAGTCCATTTCACTCCCCAACTTTAATTTAAAATTTTAAAATGCAACCAAATATTAGGCCACCAGCTTTATTTGGTATTTTTGTTTATTTTGAATTTAACAAATTTCCATTGTCACAATTTCACTTTGTATCTATATATGTACATATTTACTAATTAATAATATAATTGGGGTTAGATAAAAGTAAATAAAATATTTTTTTTCTCATGTCAATAAGATTTCATTGAAATACTGGAAAAAAGTTAATTTAAAAAGGATATTTCGTGTCCCACCTGCATTAAATGCTTCTGGGATCTTTAGGGACATGAAATGAAATTTGGAGCAGTCATCATTTTAACAGCCAGATCGTGAAATATGAGAAACGAATGAATGTTGGATGCTAGCAGGAGAGTTTGAGCCACATCACATGTACGTTCCAATTTCAGACAGATTAGAAAATGGTGGAGGCAGGCAACACCAGGTAGAGTGAAAGAAGTTGGAGATAAGAAAGCCTTTAATTTTTTTTTTCCATAAAAGAGAAAGAAAGTTGGTTTGTAGAACTATATATAAAGTATTAATGTATATTACAAACACATGAAAGTGTGAATGTAATAATGAACCCACGTGTGACTATGCCAAAGTAAAGCATAAAATTTCAAAATTAGTACACTTTCAATAGAAGAAATACAATAGAAAACCTACTTCCATGACGTGGTGAATGTGATTTAGAGATAATATACCTCGCGTGATAGATCAGAAGCAAAGCAAAAACAAGAAGGAGATGACAGAAAATCTTCTACTTAACAAGATTTGAAAGTTTAATCCCTTTCTTTTTGTTTCCTGCAATTCGGAAACTTTAGTGTTTGGTTCGCGTGAAACTATCCTCTTTTAGCTAGGCCAAGTACCTAAATTAAATTTAATTAACATGAAAATCGCATAGGTAAGAGGGAAAGGTGACAAATAAAGGTCTTGCATGCCGAACATTTTACCAGGGTCAAGAGCAAGGCAACAAAATTCCCAGAAACCAATACATTAAACTGTTGGCCCTTTTGCCTTATTCTCCTATATAATTTCATGTCCTTTTGTCTTTCTGTCTTATTATTCTTATTTTATTATTTTCATTTCTCTTCTCTATGTAGACAACAGTCCAAATTCTCATGCGTGTGGCAAAAATACAACAAAGTTAAGACTGTTATATTGGACTTATTACATACTCTAGGATTCCAAATTTTTCACCGAGGCCAAATTTTTTGAACGTGTTTCAACATAAGAATGAGAATCTTCGGTTACGTGGTAAGACACTGTTGTCTCTTATGTGATTCTATTATTAGGTAATTAGATCAAAGCCCCTTTACCATTTTACGGACGAACTTTTGGACGTAAGGGTCATTTCCAAATGTCAAAAAACATTAATAATGAAGTGTCTAGATTTATTACAACGAATGAAACAACACTCATCAACTAATAAGAGAAATAAAAAATTCATCCTAATTGTCTGGTTACAATCTTTGCGCCGAAAGCCCTCACTACTTCTTAATTTTCAATCAACTACTAATAGGCATAACTTTTAACATTCTCCACTTACGTTTTTAAATATCAACATAACACTCTTAACTTTATCGACAAGCTAGCACCATGAAGTAGTTGGGAGATTGCAAAATTAATTAGGAATATGAAACAAGATTAGCTTATACAAGTTTTGGCGTTATCCCGGAAAAACCGCACTTAGTGGAAGGATTTACAATTGCGGGAAACATCTATAGCCACTACAATGTTATTGTTCATATTATTGATATTATAATAATTTACATATTATTCACAAAAGTAAATATTAAAGTATAAATAATAACTATAATAATTGAAATATGTGATTATAATTAGTTTGATTCACCTAAAAACATAGATTAATGTGTCAAGAAAACAAATTTAAGAATTTAAATCTTATGAGAATTACAATCCTGAAAGTTTAATTATAATTTAATATTTAAAACTTATTAGAAAGTATTTTATAAGAATATTTAGTATATCCTATTTCTTTCAATTTTGATTGACATGTGATATTATAATTAGATAAGTAAATATTACAAGTATATTATAAGTAAATATACTCCATTATTTCAATCAACTTCGTGGTTTTTCTTGTTAGATAAGAATAATAAGATCATGCTAAAGATAGAAGTTTTTTGTTTTTATTGACAGAAGTTGATATGATGAGAGGGATAGCAATCATTAAGGGTTGTCATAATTATAACATCATCTTTGTGATGATGTTTAACATGCTAACTTCTTGCTATACATAATTAGTAATCATTAACGCGCTTTAGGGTTGGAACTTGGCACAAAGATTCTCCATGGAATCTGTCCTTTTCGCTTGGATCAAGTGCCCCTTTACCTGACCTCCCGGCTTAATCCAAAGCACAGTAAAACCTTGA
The DNA here is from genome assembly GCA_027568935.1 of Erythroxylum urbanii. Taxonomy (NCBI): domain Eukaryota; kingdom Viridiplantae; phylum Streptophyta; class Magnoliopsida; order Malpighiales; family Erythroxylaceae; genus Erythroxylum; species Erythroxylum urbanii. The sequence continues at coordinate 37,821,881 of JAOQML010000005.1, read as the reverse complement.
TCTTAGCCTCTTCCTTTGTCCTCCTGCACAGGAGGTGGGAAAATTGTGCAGTTGAGAGCACAGGAGATGGGAAAATTGTGCAGTCTCAACTGCTGACTTCCTTTGTCAAGTGATGACAGACTATCCTACATATGACATCCTGTTCCTTGTAAGATGAAACATCCCCTCGAAATTGATAAAAGCTGTAACCAACAATTGCATGCATTACTGATCATGAAAAAAATGACACTTCCCAACAATCTTCTCAGCGGCAAGTTTGTTTTCTTTGAACTGTGTTTTTCTTTCTGATATAGCTACATTACTAAAGAAGTCGTGTTATTTTTGTAATTCATGACTTTAAGCTAGGAAAAGACGAGATACCTCTGAGCGATTTTAGTGTTTCTATAACAGTTTCCTTCCTCTGGTGTAAAGTATGGTTGCCGAGTGCCTTGTTTTCCTTGTACCACGTAGTAAAAGAGTAGCAGAGGAACATTCATAATAATTGAGTGGAATGTAAAGTACCTAGATGGGCATCAATTATCCTCAAGGGGACATGAATGAGTATCTATTGGGGTTGAAAAATTAGCGGATCACCGAGACAGCTGCATTTGTTAAGTAATCTTAGGACTTACTTAAAAAAAGGGGAGATGTCTTAAATAGAGAGAGACATCAAGAAGAGGATAAATAAAAAAAATGATTACTTAAATCTAATTGCTGGTTGATAAAGGGACGTATCCTCTAATGTCAACAGAATCCTTGTTTCAATCTTCAGTTATGTTTTCTGATCAGGACTCGTTTAGGATACAGCATGTGCTTCATTAATTAAAAATCATTCTCCTCAGCGTTCACAAGGATCGTTGATACTCCAAAAATCTGTTAAATTTCCTGTTTTCCTCTGCCGTTTGAACCTATTTAAGTCTAGCCTCAAGCTTACCGGATGCACATGATACAATAATAGGATTCCTATCGTTTATACTGGTGGAACATTACAAATCGAACCATGTTTAAGTCCACTGCTAACTTTCTACAACTTATAAATAGACTTGTCAATTGGCATTAATTATTTATAATATAAGGTGTTATAAATGGTATGATAAAAAGCAGCGAATTTGTAGCTCAATAACATTATCTTTCATTTCATGAATTTCATATCCTTGTTTTATTCTATAAAAAAAGAAAAATAAAATAAATCTCCCATAATGTTCCCTAATTTTTCTAGTTCGTTCAATAAAACTATTTTAGGATAGATCTATTGACGATTTTTCTTTTCCAAAAATAATTTGGTAGCTCGACCAACAATTATCTAATCCATATTGCAGAATAAATTCATAAGTAAGATGGCGAGGGGACATGATATGATTATTTTTATCTTCTACTTGGACCTCAGAGCTTGCTTAATAAAATACAAAACGACCACGTAACAGTTGCAACAACTGTACCATCAAACACCTTTGGTATTTTAACTCTATCGAAAAGAACAAAACAGGAGAGGACAACGACCTACAAATGCACCGTCGATGGGTGCATCCACGTCTGAGCTCAATCTTGTTGGCTGATTCCGCACGTGTTTACGGATGTTCTGCTTCCACGTGTCAGTCCTTGTCGGTCATTTTGTCCGCCCCTCTCTTCGGTCAAAACGTCACTGTTTCTACTCACCGACGTGGCAGCTTCCACATTGGATACCTTTTTTTATTTTTTAGATGTCGTCTTAATAATAGCCAAATTTGCACATCCTTTTGTCTTGTACTTCTCTTTTGGGGTTTTGTTTCCATTTGGATTTAATAGGTTCGGATAATGAAGCTCTAAAAAATTAATCTATCAATTAATTTAAGTTTGTGTTGGCAATTTATCGTGCAAGAGATAAGCCATACAAATGGCAATAGATTCCTTTCATCACAAACTTGGTTGCTCTTAAGCTGATATTTGTAAGTGTAAAGTCGAAGGATAGAAAAAAAAGAAAAAGTTCGACACTGGTTTCCTACAATAACAATACTAACAATAATCCCAATATATATTAAAGGAGAAATCAATTATATGTAATATCTTTTATATTTTTTATAAAAAAATATTTTCGTGATTTGAACTTATAATTTTTTAATTACAAAGGAGTAATCTTATCGGTTGCTCCAAAACTTGCCCTCTATTATTGGTATGCGCTGTACACATTCTCTTCATCTAGTCATGAAGTCCTCACGTAGGAAGGGGATAGTTTCATGAATTCTTATAGACCAAAACAATTAGACCGAGAGGTATGGACTATGGATGGATAGATTCTCCTTTCGCAAGCAAGCTTATATGTTATGTGATTAAAACGCATATTTAGTCTAATGCAATTGATCAATTGAGTTATGGGAACAATAATTAGGCCTTGTCGCTACATGTCTCTTTGGATCAAGCTAGGAATGTTCGTCCATACCATTTACGTTTGACACTAGAGCCTCATTGTCCTTGGCACACCGTCACGCATCTATCCGACCAAAGTGAATTAAAATAAAGCTTGAGTTGTTTATTAGAAATTAGATGCGTTTTGTGCTCGTACAAGTATTGACGAAATGACATGAGTTTGTCTTTATATACTTGAATTTCGAATGTGATGAACTGGACAATAAACTAATTGTTGGTCGTGACCTAGAAACGGAAATAGTAAACAAACCAAACCCACTTGCAGTCATGAATTGCCCACCTCAATGCTAGAGGAAGTATGACAAGAGTTGGGCTTCATGTCAATGTCAGATTCTTTCTTCGAAATGAACCCGCACAAGTTCTCAAGTAACCCATTTAATCGTTAGTGTATCGGTCTCATTTCGTCAAGGCCTTCATGTCTGCTAATGAAACCTGTTCATTGTCACGTACACCCTTTTTAAAAGCGTTCTAAATTGGTGGAAAACGTGGAATTTGCATTTGCTCAAAGGAGAGTCCTCGGACATTGCATAAATGATATTTGGATGTAGAACGCTAGATCTTTTTATGGTTGCTCTTCGTGTCATGTCATGTTTTACCTTTTAGAATGCAGACTGTTGATAGAAGATATAGAAATGGAATGACCAAAAAGAGAAAAAAAAGTGTTGACTTTTAAGACTAGAAGTCCGTGCATAGCCGCATGGAATGTGTACAGTTCGCATATTTGATTGGTTCATTTTGTCATAATAACTGCTGGTGCATGAGAACTCGGAAGTATGATAGAGAAAGATGATTTCTTTTCTTGACAATTGGTCACTCTCCAAAGTCGTCAAAATTTCGAAACTGTGTGCCGATAGACTGGCTTCGTTAGCAGTAGTATTAAGATCAGGCTTACATATTCTTTAGAAGTCTCCGAGCGCTGCTATGGAATTTATCCACCAAGAATTGCAAGAAATTTTATATCGCCGAGTATTGAGATAGTGATGTTTCTATTTTCTTTGTAAGCAAAAAATAAAAAAATCGAAACTATATATTGAGTGCTTTTTCTCGAGAGACAATCATGTAACTTTTTAAAATATTGAGTGCTTTTTCTCGAGAGACAATCATGTAACTTTTTAAAATCAACCAAATATAACGAAAAAAAAGTAACTCTTCAATTTGTATAATAAATCAATATAAAAATAAGAAACTTATCAATGAAACAAATACTAACCTTTACGTAGAAAGCCATTCAATATACAGGAAAAAATCACGGGATAAATTGACAAGCAAATTCATTAAATTTAACAAGGATTTACAAAAAGTTAATTTCTTACCCCACAATAATAAGTTACCTTACAAATTTTTTTGATTGAAATCAAAGTTATATCAAAATCAACAAACACTCAAACCAATCTAAAAACAGTCAACCAAGGATAAGAATAAAACAATATTTGCCCTCTCTTTGTTTTTCCTCACTTTTGGATATTATGACTACACTCTTCATAAAAACCTACATATTTTTCTCTTTTATATCACGAAATAGTTTTTGCACCATACACGATCCCTTACACGGTATCTTCAGCACTGCCTCACTCACAGTTATACACGGCTACAGAGAGTTACATGGTCTCCATACATGGTCGTGTTTCTTCATATAAGTGTGTATACGACAGTGTATGTCTTCATTCTTCACATGTTTCTAGAGACTTACATAGTTGATCAATAAGGCCGTGTAAGTCAAGACACAGAGGTGTAGCATTCTACACTATCGTACTGCCATGTATCTCCTCAAAGAGCTTCATCTATCTTGTCTTCACTTATTCGTTATTCTTAAGAACCATAAAGGTGTCTATGATGACCGAAGGTCTCAAAAATAAGGTTGGACACTCAATAATCTCCTCCTTTAACCCAAATATAAGGAGCACATATTCTCCATCATTTGCTTGAGAGACATCCTAACAAACTTACTACAAAGCTCATGCTTGTTTTTTAGAACCATTTTAGTCAGCATATCAGTACCATTCAAATTTGTATGAACCTTCTTAAATATTAATTGTTGTTCTTCTATCATGGACCTCAACTAATGATATTTGATGTCCATGTGCTTTTTAAAATAATGATACGTAGTATTTTTGCTCAAGTCAATAACACTTTGAATATCATAAAATCTTCTAGAGTTGGTTTACCATCACCAAAGCACAAACTCCACCTCGACGTGCCTCTCAAGTATCTCAGAATCCATTTCATTACTTCTTAATGGACCTTCCCTGGATTTGACAAGAATTTATTCACTATCCCAACATCTTGAGCAATTTCTAGCCTTATCCACACCATTGCATACATCAAAGACCTTACTGCAAATAAGTGTGGAACAGAGGATATACCATATTTTTCCTTTTTTTAAGGGACATGCACTCTTACACAACTTAAAGTGAGATGCTAGTGGCTTGCTAACTGGCTTGACATGCTTCATATTGAACCTTTCTAGCACTTGTTCAATATATTTCTCCTGAGACAACCACAATTTTCTATTCTTACTATCTTGAGTTATCTTCATGCCTAAAATTTGCTTTATAGGTTCCAAATCATTCAGATTAAAAGATTTTGACAAATTCTCCTCCACCTTTTGGATTCTACCAATATCTTGACCCATAATTAACATATCATCAACATTAAGAAGAAGAATGATGAAGTTCTCACCTTAAAACTTCTTGAACTACACAAAAGCATCTATATAAGTTCATTTGAAACCATGATCCATTGTAAAGGAATCGAACTTTCTACACCTCTGCCTTAGAGCTTGTTTTAAGCCATATAGACCTTTCTTCAACTTGCAGATCAAATTCCCTTTGCCTTTAGCTTTGAAACCTTTTAGTTGCTTCATGTATATCTCCTCTTCCAAATCTCCATGCAAGAAGGTTGTTTTGCTGTTTGAGTTCAAGATCCAAATAGGTAGTTAGGACCAAAACTATTCAAATTGAGGTCATCTTTACTATTGGTGAAAATATTTCATTAAAGTCTATATACCTTTCTTTTGACAGAATCTTTTCACTACTAGCCTTGCCTTGTGCTTTACATGCTTGTTATCATCTCTCTTTATCTTGAACACCCATTTATTCTTCAATGCCTGTTTACCTTTTGGAAGCTTTACAAGCTTATATGTATTATTTTTCTTTAAAGAATCCATCTCCTCCTTCATAGTTATGAGCCAGAGATCTTTTTCTTCACAAGATGCAACCTCTTGCATATTCTCATACTTCCCTTTAGTAGTAAGTAACAAGTATTCATAACTTGGATACCTTATAGAAGGCTTTTTCTCCCTTATCAACCTTTGAAGCTGTGTTTCATCAGCTGTTGGATCTAATTGCTCCCCCTACTCATTATCCTTAATGGATTCATTTTTAGTATTGTCTGGATTTAGTCATATAACTCATCATTATCAAATTGTATCTAATCACCAACAATGTGTGTTTGGTCACACACTTCATCTTATTCACTTATAGATTGCCCAATAGTCGTAGGAATTTGTGAAGAGCTAACAATGCCATATAATGAGTTATAGTGTGATGACTTGTCTCCTCTGAAAAGATTAGTACCCCTCTCGTGCTTTTAGAACGTCACATCCTGCTCCTGACCACCTTTTGCTTCTCTAGGTCATAAGGCCTGAAATCAAATTGATCACCACCATATCCAACAAAGATGCAAGGCATCAACTTTGAGTCAAGCTTCTTTCATTAATCATTTAGTATGTGTCTAAATACCTTGTAGCCAAAAACTTTTAGAAGATTATATATGGGATCTTTTCCAGTTTATGCTCTCTTAAGAATCCCAAAATATAACATAATTGAGGGATGTCTATTAATTAGGTAGATCACAGTTTGGACTACTTCTCCCTAAAATTTCTTTAGCGACATAGACATGCTAAGTATGAAATAAACCTTCTCTACAATGGTTATATTCATCCTCTTAGTAACCCATGCGATGTACAATATTCTTCATTGTTTGTTCACAACACTTCTGCTTCCTCTCAGCTTCCTTTTCTACCATAACATGAAACTTCTGGAAAGTTTCAAATACTTGACTCTTAGAATTTAACATTTACACCTAAGTCTTCTTTGAAGCATCATCAATAAATGTAACAAAATATTTGTTACCTCTTAGTGACTCCTACTTAATAAGGCTACAGACATTTAAATGCACTAACTCTAATATCTTTGATTTCCTTGTAGATCTTCTCTTAAAAGAGACTCTAAGTTGCATTCCAGTCAAGCATTGACCTTAAGGATTAAGCAATTGTGAGTTTTTTACTGGGATAAGAGATTTATTGGCTAACAACTTTAACCCTTCTCACTCATGTGTCCTAATCGTTGATATCATATTTTTGGTAAAGTTTCCTCTTCCGTTGTGTATATTTCTCTACCGCCACCCACCTTTAAGTGTGTCTTGTATAATAAGCAAGATAACTCTCCTCGGGAAACCATCATTGTGCCTTTAAATAGTTTCCATTTTCTATCCCCAAAAGTATACTAAAATCTTTTTTGATCTAACATATTAGCTAGTAACAAATTTAACCTTAGATCGGGAATATATCATACATCCCTTAAGGTCAATAAGAAAATGATATTTGTCTGAAGTTGGATATCACCTATACCAACTATCTTGGTGGAACTTTGATTTCCCATCTTTGCACTCCCAAAATCTCCTCTCTTGTAGTTTAAGAAGTGCTCCACCTTTGGAACATAATGATGAGATCCTCTTGTGTTAATAATTCATTCATAACCAAAATTATTGACGTAGAAGCATTCATTAGTTATACAAACTAGAGACACCTCATCATCCATGCCTGAAGTTGTTGCTATTGTATTTTTATAATCACCATCATTCTAATGATCTTGCTTTTTCTGAACCCTCTTCCATTTATAGCAGAACCTTTAATGTGTCCTGACTTATTGCAATAGTGGCATGTCTTCATGTCTTAGTCACCTTTGGACTTTGAACGGTTCTTAGACTTACCACAACCTTTCGGACCCCTACTCTTGATCCTTCCCCTACTTTCTATGATAAAAGCCTACATGTTGTCAACTCCAATCTCCTTTCTTCTGATTTATTCATTAAACATACTCTCTTTGATTAAATCTAAAGAGAGCATATTTGAGGAACTAAGTTGCTAATTGTCACCACTAACATCTCCCAGCTATCCAGTAAGGAACTCAATAGGAACAAGGCTTGAAGCTAATCATCAAAAATGATCCCCATTATAGTAAGCTTGTTGATTATGTCCTGAAAATCACTCAAATGCTCCAACACTAATTTCCCATTTTTCAATTTTAAGTTCACAAGCCTCTTAATAATAGAGGCTTTGTTATGACCAATCTTCCTTTCTTGCATACCTTCTAGCTTCTTCCATAGCTTAAAAGGATCTGTTTCTTGAGACATATGGTTGAATATGCTGATATAAATCCATTGTCTAATAATGCCTAAAGTTTTTCGTTTTATATTTTCCTATTCTTTATCTGACATCTTTTCAGGTCTTGAAGGAACATCATCCTTTACACCTTTGTCTATATTAATAGCATTAAAAAGATCCTTATAATATATAAGGTCCTCTATCATAGGCCTCTAAATCTAGTAATTTGATGATGTCAACTTCACCATAGAGTCTTTTTCCATCTTCTATTACGATGGCTCTGATACTAACTTTTAGGAGACAATAACACAACTTTCATAAAAGATAAACCAAATATCAACAACAAGAAAGAACTCTTCAACTTACACCAGTAAAATAATATGAGAATAATAAACTTAAAGATAAAACAAACACCAAGATTTACATGAAAACCTTTTGGTGTAGAGGAAAAAGTCACAGGACAAACTAATAAACAAATTCACTAAACTCAATAAAGATTTACAAAAGTTGATCTCTCACCCCATAATAAGAAGTTGTCTCACAAAGTTTTAGAATTGAAACCAAAGTTGATATTACAATTAACAAACACTCAAACCAATCCCAAAAACAATCAAATGACAATGAGAATACAACATTATTTTCCCTCTCTCTTTTATTTTCCTTACTTTTGGACATTATGGCTACACTCTCTATAAAAACCTACGTATTTTTCTCTATTATCACAAAATAGGTTTTTCTGTACCGTAGATGGTCACTTACACAACACTACATCACTCACAGTTATACGCAGTTACAAAGAGTTACACGATCTCCACACAGGGTCATGTATCTCCACACAGGTGTGTATATAACGATATATGTCTTCACTCTTCACACATATCCATAAACTTATATTGTTGATCCATATGATCTTGTAAGTTGAGACATGAGTGTATAGCACTCTACACAGTTGTGTATCTCCTTAGAAGAGCTTCCTTCATCTTTTCGTCATTCCCACGAACCATAAAGGCATCTATGATCACTAAAAGTCTCAAAAATAGGTCTAAACACTTAACACTTTCAAGGTATGGTTGCCAATATCATTTAACTATTACCAATGGACAAACAAGATATCTGTGGATTGAGATTATTTTGTTTCAACTCAGAAATTAAGAATTAAACCTTATTGAAGCAATCACATTGGTACTTTCATTATTTATCGTTCTTTTATTATAAGTATTGTAAATTGTTAAAATGCTAAATTTATGTAATCAAAATTTATTGGAATTATAATGCTAGCTTTAAATTGGTTTGTCAGTGAATTCTATAATATATTTATTAATTAGTAAAAATTTCTTAGCTACTAAAACAATTATATCTTAAATAATGTCTATTAGTTTTTCTTTGCTTTTTAATAAATTTGTATCAACTTACAATATTTTTAATTATCTAGATAAAAATTTCAAGCAATTATTAAGCCTTTATAACTAATAACTTAATCATAAATTACAACTAATTATCTAACATTGTCAGAGCTGGATCAACTAATTGATCAAACATGGAAAATAAACAATTGACCAAGTATCGGAAAGGAAGCCACAACTTTAAAGAAATATTTTCCAACAGTTTTGAATGGATATCTCATCTTTATGGTCATGTTAAATTCAACATAGCTACTTGTACTACTGTGTAAGGAGACATAGGAATGTACAGACTATTTAGAGATTGTCGTGGCGAATGAATATGTGTATACATATGTTTTTGAGCATCAATTCTAAGTTTTCACCCTATTTTGATGGAAGTAGATAATTCTTTTCGAAGAATAATGAAATTGCATTACAATGAATGAATAAAATATAAATTACATCACTTAATCTATCATAGCCCAAACTAGGCAAAACATATGCAAAAACATAAGATTGATTGTTTTTGCATATTGATCATGAAGATTCTAGACAAAGGCAAGTTTAAGGAGCACCTGTTAATAGTCTAGTCCATACAATATTAACATCGTTTCCACCTAAATCAACACATTAACCCTTCTTCCTCTAACATACTACCTCTTCAACTTCACATCACCATTGTTAGATTCTTCACTTCTTTAGATATGTTTCTCTAGAAACTAGTTTCGATGTCTTCTTTATTTTCTCATATGGAATTTGAATGTAGCTGTTGACTTATCGGAGTCTAACTTTCAACTTTGATACATGTAAGTTAATCCCATGATTTACTATTTGGAATCTGATTCCCCCCACTTTAATGACTGCATAAGTAACTTCAGCTCCTAGAATTGCATGTGAATAAGAAATCAATAGTTTTAAGCTAGTCATGGTAGGTTCCATCTCTGTCTCATCGAGGCACTGGCCTTTTGGTAGGTTTTATGAGAAATGAGCATATAATATTATGTGTTAGGGCATGTTTGTCCTAAAAAATTCCTTAAAAATTTTTGTACTTTTGTTCTCTCTAAATTGAGTAAGCACAATATCTAAAGGTTATTCTTAGAAAACACAATCATTGTATTCTTTCTTCATAATGTCATTTACCCATTTAAGAATGTTACCCCATTTTGTTTGATCACAATAGGTATTCAATAAGTGTTGTATATAGGACTAAATGGTAGTATAATATTGGAATTGAAGGTATAGAAGTGATATATATTCAGGAGCTAGGTTACACAATACACACGTTGAATCTACATTATCAAATATTCTATCTTTTGTTCTTAATCTCCCTTTTATCGCCAACCAACAAAAAAAAGAAGCTTTAAGAATTAATGCGAGGTTTGAAAAAAATTAAACATAAGGAATTAATGAACATATTTGATATGTTAGGTCATCATATAGCTTTATCTTCCTAGCTAGTATTTAAATAGTAATTGCGAAGGTAATCCTCTAATCACCTTGACCATTTGAAGTTGGATAACTAGGTTCCTTCTTAAATAACTTCTTTCACTTTGGTTTTAACAATAAATCGAACCTTTAGGTGATTCAACTCCCCTTTAGAGACTAAAAGATTATAGCTAAAACAAAATTTCCATTCCCCATATGTATTTTAATTAAAGGGTAAAGCTGATCCCTTTTCTTTAACATTTGTATAAAACTCCATATTTATTTCACTACAACACAAGTTATAGTAGGATCTATTGGAGAATCTATTATGGAGTCACAACTTATAATTATAATGATATAAAAAGAATTTATCTTTCGTACTACAAGAATGATTTCTTTGGCACCATTCTCCCTTTCAATCTCTGTACCACATCCATTGATTCCTTTTGCTTCATCGTCCCCCTTCCTACTGATGCCCTATAGTGCTTCTATGATGCTTTTACATCTTCATCTTCTTTTTTTGTTATGTTTTCCCTTTCCCTGTCATGTTACTTGACAGGCTCCTATCCTGAAATGACTAGGCCGCCTGCCCGGTACCCCACGGTGGCCCTTCAGTTGATATCTGATCTAACTGGAAGGCTCCCGTGGAGCTAAGCCTATTATCCTTTTTACCAAAAAGCCTTCATTTAACATTAAAAGACATAATAGTGGAGATTGTTTTTAAAAACCATTTTATCGAAAATTTTGACAGCACAATGACTGTATTTTAACATTCCCAAAATTTTCAAAATCCTTATGAAAGTACAAAACACTTCTATAATCACATTAAAATCCCTACTATAATTTTTGGATTTCAAGTCCATTCACAAGCAATCTCAACAATCACTTTAATAATATTTTTAAAAAAACTAAAAAACTTTAATGTATATCACTTTAAAACATTCATATGCACAAAATACATTCCAAAGCATATTAATGAATATGCAAATGTCCCCAAAAACATTTACTAGGAAAAAATGCCTACACAGCATTATGTGACAAAGTTGACTAATCATAAGGTGGAGTCCCTGAAACCCCTGAGCATGCACCTGAGAGGTTTCATTTAAAAACAGAAAAGAGAGTGTGAGTTAAATGAGCTCAGTGAGTGCTAGATTTTCTATTCAAATCATAATTAACAATTTAAACCTTCCTAAAACAAATTCATCTCAATTCGTATAATTCAATACTAATATGAAATGTATATGCTTCCCAAAATCAAGTTTCTTAAATTGCTTTTCAAATAAATAGTGGCAGCATTAAAAATGTCATGAATTTCTTACATGACATAGCATATAACTAACTTCTTTGCCATATGGTAACCTCGAGCATAAAGTCACGGAGTTGGTTCTACATCGCTTATCCGCGACTGGTTACCCACTATTTACGGAGCTGGTTCTACATCGCTTACCCGTACTAGGATAACCGCTATACATTGGCAATTACGAAGTTGGTTCTACATCATTTACCGGCAACTGATTAACCACTAGTTACGGAGTTAGTTCTACATCGCTTACCTGCACTAAGTTAATCGTTATATATCAATAGTTATGGAGCTGGTTCTATATCACTTACCTGCAACTGATTAACCACTAGTTAGGGAGTTGGGTTTACATCGCTTACCCATACTAGGTTAACCATTATACATCAGTATAATAAAACCTATCGGTATACTATAGGCTAGAAACCATTTGCTTTTTATCAACCAATAACATCATCTCAATGTAAACTCAAATCATATAAGATTTCACTTTCAAACTTCAATTCATATATTGCTAAAACATAAACATACACTTGTAATATTCACATAAAACTCATAATCAATATTCACTTCACGATAAAACAGAAATCATTTTCATAAAATCAATTTAAAGAACACTAATTATTTTACAAACTTATCGCCAAGCATACTCACACGTTCGGTGCCTTTATTTTACCAACACAAAAGGCATTTCACTTAGGCATTTATTTCCAGATTCGAAAATAAGACATTAAAACTATAGATTTGGTTTAACCGAATTTGAGATTAGTATTTAATAATGTAATATGTGCATTGATTGTAAATTTGCTTACTTTTGTAAGCTAACCTACTATTCTCTGTTTTCAAATATAACTTCTAAAGTCACTTAAATACCATATTTTACCAAGTATCATCTCACCAATTTCTTCAAAATAGTATCTCACTCAATTTAATTCACCATATCACTATCATACATGATGAGTCATGGTTATGACCCTTGTCTAGAATTCATACCTCCACTTGTTCTTAAATTTTCACATAGTATATGTTCACATTAGGTTTTGAGGTCTTCTAGACATTTGTTCCCCTATGTCTCTATTTTTCATATCATAAAAAATCAGGCCATTTGAAGTTATAAAGCAAGAAACATGCACCAAACATCACAAGCTACTCCAACATAGGGGCAGCATCAGATTGCCATTTTCAATCTCAAATTACAATATGATTAAGCCAGAATTAGGTCAGGATCACTATTATGCATTTTTATTACTATGTCTTAGGTTTTCTCCAATTGAAATCACCCAATTTGGAGGTCTGTAGGTTGATTTATGGCCAAAACAATGGGACTGGTTCAAACAAACCTAAGACAGAATTCTACTACACATTATTCTCTTGTCATATTCAATTAATTCAATGCAAAGAAACACCAAAATAACACCAAGGAACCATTAATCTTAAACACATCCCCTACAAGAAAATAGTGAATTACATACGGCCATTACCGACGGAACAAACCAATATCCCGTCGGCAAATCACATTACCGACGGAATAAACCGACGGCAGAAACCGTCGGTGATTAGGCTGTAGCTAAATTCACCGACGAACCTTTTTGTACCGTCAGTAACCGTACCTACCGAAGAGTCTATCCGTCGGTAAAATCAACAAAAACTTTGCCGACCGTCCAATATAGTCCGTCGCTAAATTTACCGACAGGTGACAGTATACCCGTATGTAAATTTGTCATCAT
>JAOQML010000005.1:37768324-37781281 GCA_027568935.1 Erythroxylum urbanii | reverse complement strand
TTATGTTATTATTAATTTTATAAAAAAATAAAAATAAAAAAATCTGAAAGGTTTAAAACTTGTAATTAGACATAAATTTAATTTGTAAAAATTAATTAATATATAGTTTTATTTATCTAAAGGGTATAATTGATTTTTCATTTACTAAAAAGGAAAAAGCTACTTGAAACGCTGGTGGTATATGACTTTTTCAAATTTGACTGTTTGAGATAAATCAGCTAACCTTTTTTGTTATTACCAAACAAGTGTTTCAGCTGTTTGAAAAGTCAAACAGCTGAAACACTTCAATCAGCCAAAATATTAGCTGATCAACCGACTTCCAAACGCATCCTTTATCTTGAAATTTGAATTGTAAATTCAAACTCAGAGCTGGATGTTGAGTCTTTGATTAGACCATTCATAGAATCTGAGATCAAGGAAGCTCTATTCAATATGAGCCTACACAAAGCACCTAGATCTAGTGGAGTCAAAGATTATATATCTGACAGGGGCACTACAAATGAATTATTATCTATAATCCACTATAAGGAATTAAAAGTTTTGAACATCAGTTATAAAACTACAACTAGACATAATGATAGTACTCAATGAAACTTTTAACCCTCCAGTGTCTTCACTAACTATTCCTGTAGAAACATCCCCAGATTACATGCTCCAAAATTCCTTGGTTTTATATTATATGGTTCCCTTAGGCTAGCCCAAGAGTATCCTTTTTTAGCAATTAAAGGAAAGCTAAACACCTTGGATAAGATGAGGGAATATTGAAATATACATGAACTGTGTGTTTTCTGCAGAAATGAGAATGAATCCTTGAAACACTTTTTTGTTGAATACAATGCAAACTTCAATATTTGGAGTGCAATCATGGAGTTATGTAACGAAAACATACCAACTAGGGACTGATAGAGCATCATTCTTTAGTATTGTACCAATCATAAGAAAGAAGATGATGACCGGACATCCTAAGATTGCCTTTAGCAATACTATTTAAGGTATATAGCAAGAAAGAAACAAGACACTATTATAACTTTAAAGCTCAAGCACAAGTTCTAAAACAACAAGTATACATGCCACTATGGAACAGCTTCTAGTCCAATTACCAAAGGTTAAATTTAGTATTATAATAAGCAACAATTGGAGAATATAAGACTCAAATCCTTTCTGAACCGTTAATATGCAAGCTCCTTATTTGATGGCTAAAAGTGAAGACTCCTTTGAAGATGTGGTGGAATGTCAATCAATCTAGTAAAGATTACAACATGTAAAATATTGTATTCGTATTACCATGTTTATATTTAGCTCTTTATTCATTAATAAAATTCTTTAATTTCTCAAAAAATAAAACCTTACTCTAATAACATATGTAGTAGCAAAAGCAATGATTGATTCGACACAGAGTACCTATCCTAGATTTGTTCTTTGTAAACAAGAAAAAATAAGGTCTTGATTTTATCCTTAAAAAAATTAATCAAGAAATAATAAGAATTAAAATGTAAAGGAATCACTAGAAAATGAACATTAATCTAAGTCCACATTTAACTTAGAAATTGTACATTAATTATTGGTACAAGACGAAGTCAATTTACACTTTAAATATTCACTATTATAATTAATTCTTATCTTTCCTTAATTTTAGTTAGTTAGAAGAAAACATGATCCAATTAACCATAACTATTGAACAACCTAAGTCACATGGATGAAGATTTAATTTAATAGCAACTTTAAGATTTAGAAAGATTAATAAAATAGAATAATACAAGCCAAGGGGTTGCCTTTAATTCAGTTAGTTGTTCTTCATATTATATAAGAATCCTTATGTGGCAATCTAGTGGACCATATTGCTTAATAGATTAAAGAAATTTATCAATTGCAAATTTAATATCTAACATAGCAATTTATTATAACAAATAATAAACTAGTAGTTCTTATAAAAAAACTAATCATAAAATCATAAAATATAAACACAAAAAATAATTGGTACTCAAAATATAAATCAACTAATAAAAAAATCAAATCTCACATTTTAATACATCTAAACGTATCGACTTACTTTGATCAAATGTAGAAGATTAGATATGCAAGGACTTAGACAAAGAGTAGAAGAAGAGAGAAAAGAAAGATGACTCACTATTCTATAAACCTTAGAAAAACTTAATGTGAAAATTTTTCTTTAAATAATGGGACACACTTAACTTTGGGGTCAGACATGGTTTGGGATACAGACAAGTATCTTTCTATTTCTTTATTGGAGATAGAAATGGGCTCTAACACGTCTGTGTCTGAGGACATGTATATTTATGTAATTTTTTTAGAGATGGACACAAGAATTGACAATTTTGTCTTAGATTGTATCTTTTTATATTTTTTTATAAATCTTCCCTAAAGGTATGTGTGATTAAACACAAATAGTCTCAAGTTATTTCTTCATCTATAATATTTTAGAATGAAACATGCTCTCGAAGACAGACATATTTCAAGTCTTGTATAACTAAAATATCTCAAACCTAAAAGCATGAAAATTCTGAATCCTCTCCTAATCTTTTCATGTCATCTTTTATCATCTTAATTGGAGTACAGAAGAGAAAGTTATTCATATTCAGGTAGCAGTATTGAAATAGTCCATAATCGCTGAATATCTTCATTTTTCTCTTAAAACCTTCATTTTCTTCCTAAATAAAAATATAAACATAATAAGTATATTTAAAAATAAAATACGCATAAAGGACTGAATATTAAAAGAGGAAAATATGTCATTTTGAATTCTTGTCAATTTTCATTTAAAACAACCACACTTTTAGAAATTCTAAATTCATGCAATTTACATTTCAATTTTTCAGTTTCATTTATACATGTATCTATGAGCTTTTGAGCTTTCTTGAATTTGAAAGAGATTTTATTTCTTTTCATGCTCATTGCATCAAAAAACTCAAAAAGTTTATTTATAACAAATTAATGTCACAATCATTGTAGTTACAAGAATAGGAATCAGAGGGTACCTTATCATTATTGATCATAAAACACATACTTTCCAACTCAATTTCCTATTCTACACTCTTCAAATTGCTTGTATTATTAAATATAGCCTTTGATACCTTATTTATAATATGATCCTCCTCCTTTTTTCACTTATTTATTTGTAAATACATTTCTTTATTCATAGTGCCATCATTTGCAACTTCAAGTGTGTGTCAAATATTGTAAGTATTTTTTCAAATTGACACACTCCTTAAGACTTTTCTACTAAATAAACCAAGAACATATATTGCCTTATTATTCAAATCATTCAATATCTCATCATTGGCATTGCGCTCACTTTTCTCTCTAATCTCTCATAACTAAAAATCTTTCAGTCATGAAAAAGTAATTTATCTTATTTTTCCAATTTAAGTAATTATTTTTATTGGAAAATAGAGAAATATTAATATCTTATCCGTTTTGGTTAAAAAGTGATAAAATTATGACATAATGACCTTTGCTTAGGTTTTTTTATAAGCATATATATATATAATGAATGAAGTTATTATGATACAGAGAGGGAAGCGAAGAGTATGTATACTTTTAAAACTTTTTTTCAAATTAGTGAATCATTTTTAATAAATAAATGAGTGAGATAATATTAAATAAAGGTAATCATAACTATAACGCATAAGTCACACAAACACAATGAGTAAAAAGAATAACAAAGAGAGATTGCAAATTGATTTATAATAATTTGTCCAAATAATCCTTAGCTTATGCTCACTCTCCAATTGTCACTAAAGAGTTCGTCTTCGTTTAATGAATGAAAAGAAATCCAAGTTATAACATCTCCTTTACCACAATGAAGAGTGACACTTACATATATTTTCACTGTGAAGAGGAACCATCCTAACTTGAATTCATAATCAATTGCCTAAGATAATAGCCCTTAATGTAAGTGAAAAATCATACGGGTTAAATATTTGCAACTTTTTGTAAATTTCTTCGGCATGAACAAAATAAAATCAAGCAAAAACGAAATAACAAGAACACCAAAAATTTGTTAACGCAGTTCGGCACTTCTTGTTTACGTCTACGGAGCCCTCACTCAGATTAAATCTTTTACTGAAATATAATAAGTTTACTCAAGACTTTGCAGAGCCTACTCCACTTACCCTTGAAACTATCTCTCTAACTTACTACCCGTGAAAGATTTTCACACCCAATAACATGACCGACTCGTGTTAATCTCGTCAGAGAATTTTTCTAACTACTTTCACTCAAACAACAATCAATAAAAATAACTCAAGTACTTAATCAATTAAGAATTGAAAGACAATATACTTGAGACAAAATAAAGACTTCCCTGTGGTTTCAGCTTTCTGAAATACATCTGAAAAATCCATCCACCAGTCGAACAATGTAAGGTAAAAATATGTTGATCTTTGCCCACTACTTCTTTTCTTCTCTAACACTCACTGTTTCTTTTCTTGTCCAACGCCCACAAGAAATTTCCTTCAGCTCACTTCAAAGACACACACGCATATTTGTATATAACTCACTATTTAATTGAACAAATAATCCACCTCACTTCAAGGCCACACACACACACATCAATACCCACTGTTGTACACACACATTAGAGATGGACACCAACACACACAGTAGCTGAACATATTTTCTCTTCGTTTCAGCCCACACGTTAGAGATTTCTGTTTAACAAAAATGAAGACTAATAGCCGTGTATTGCATCAGCTACAACGAAACTCACTCACCCAAAATTGCCAACATACCCACGTAACTTCAAATGACGCAAAACTTCAATTCAAAACGGACTTCTACCGTA
The DNA here is from genome assembly GCA_027568935.1 of Erythroxylum urbanii. Lineage (NCBI taxonomy): Eukaryota > Viridiplantae > Streptophyta > Magnoliopsida > Malpighiales > Erythroxylaceae > Erythroxylum > Erythroxylum urbanii. The sequence continues at coordinate 37,776,477 of JAOQML010000005.1, read as the reverse complement.
GAGTAAGGATAAGCATAAATCTCTCACATGATAAGAGTCCCACTTTAATCCAAATATGAGAGTTCCGCTACAACACAATCACTTCAACAACTTCAGTAATTTTTTACCTCAATAGTAATATCCCAAATACTCATGTATCTAGCCATTATAATAATTAATTTTGTATGTCCTCTTGAACTCCACATAAATGATCATAATTGGACATATAAAGATAAGATTTGCAATGCTCCCCCTCAATGTAATATTACATAATCACCAGTCAACAAAACACATCAGAAAAAAATTGCAGACTTATCTGAACTGTTCTCCCCTTTGGGACAATACATGCCAAAAAGTCATTTTCAGGAGCTGCATGGGAAACAGAAAACATGTTAGTTCAAATTTTGGAGAGACTCAGTGGCTACCTGAAGAATATCTTTAATTCTCTCAATTTCTATAAATAAAGCCGCATGAGGATTAATTGTCGACCCTAAAACATCCGAAGGACCAGGCGTTACGTATGGTAAGTCCACCACCCGGGATTGATGAAAAATTCAGTGATTTATATTCATTAAAGTTGCCAACTCAAGAGCACTCGACTCTACCCTGGGCACTTGATTTGCATATAAAAAATGTGTTATTAAACATGGTAAGTAGAGTAGAGACTGCGGCATATGTTTGCATATAAAAAATTTGTTATTAAACATGGAAAGTAAAGTAGAGTAGAGAGTGCAGCATACTTTCAATCGCCAACATCGCATCAATGATAAGCTTTCCAAGGTTGAACCTCATTCCACCCGATAGCATAAAGTAACTTAGCCTGTGCCAAGTAGATAGAAACTATATGCTTACTGGGCATCCAGTTCGTCACCACCAATTTAAAAAGGATGAAATACTTTTGGGTAAGCATTGAAGAACGAAAAACTAAGCTTGATGGATAAGCAGTCAATTTACCACCAGTCAATACTGTAGTGATCAAATCATTTGACACAGACAGATCATTGTCATATAGAAGATCATCAATCAAATTGTCAAAACCCATGAACATATTTAACCTTGCAACATCAAATCGCATTACCCAACCTCGCACATATACAACCCCAAAACTTATAGCAGATTCATTCAAAATGTCAAAGCTCAAATTACAATAGAATTCTTTTACCTATTCTGAGTCATAATGATGAGGTAGCATAGAAGCTTGCAATAAAGAACGCTCCGATAATAAAACATCCAAACCTTGTTGTTGAAACTCCTCGAGATTGATCGGATGGTCAAGAACTAAATCGACATTGTGGAGAGTTTCCTATTTATGTTCAGCCTCAGATGAATAAAACTTGAATGAAACATCATTATATACAGTCAAGCAGGCAAAGGAATGAAGTCTTGGTGGTCGGGTTGATTTACAAGCCTGCATCTTTGTTCGCCTCGAAGAAGCCATAGGAGGCACAGGTGAGGGAGCAGGCACAACAGGAGTATCATCGGTATCTAAACCAGATTCTTCAATCATAGATAAAATTACCTAATGGACATTGTAGTCGAGGTCCCGAGCAGAGACAGTGTCGGGAATGTCAATTGGAGCTGTCGAGGAGGACCCAATTATAGTGGAACTTCTACCAAATGCTGGATTCAATAGCAATGGACTTGAGCTTCATGTTGGAGCAGCTGTTTGTTTACCAGAAGCTGAAGCTACGACCTTCTCCTTGTTCTTTCCCATAGTTATTGATCACACTCAAAAAAATTTAAGCCACAATTAATCAAGATCAATAAAACAGTAAGTTCTAGCCACAGTCAAGCCCAACAACCCAGTAGATTCCAACTATAACACAGTATCATGAAACGCAGTTAAAAGCTCTCAACATAAAAATCCAGCAATCTTCACAGCAGAAAAATGCAGAAACAAGCAAAAATCTTCGTTGGAGATTCCAAAATTCACAGCAATACTAACTTGCAGATGACAACCAAAATCAATTTCAATTTCAATTTCAATTTCGTAGAATGCCCAATCAAATTCCGCAAAGAGTTCATATTAGAACCGAAAGGAGGCAATTTCATAAAGTATGAGTCTTCAATAGACAATCACAACATTCACAAAAATACCCAATCCACGGTTCAAACTCAATGTCGTGGGTATTCTTAGAGCAATCCCAATCAAAACTCCCTAAAATAATCAAAACCGAACCTTGACCGAGTAGTACCGTGAGATGAGGATCCACTGAAGAGATAGCTTTAAAATAGCAGAAGAGCAGAGAATGAGCAGGTGCAATCCACCATCTTCAATCTTTGTGAGAGAAGCAAATAGCAAGATGCACTTGTAGATGTAGCAAAGGAAGAGACACAGGTACAGGAGGAGAAGATGCACGAGTTGGGTGGCAAAGGCTGAAAAAATGAGAGACTGAATGCGTTTTAGGGATTTTAAATCCCTTCAGTGAAAAACGCAACAAAGTGTTTTTTATCTTTTCTTTTTCTTTTTTTTGGAAGAAAACACTAATAATGTAGGGCACAGAATCCCAAAGCTCCTCTGAGAAGTTCAAACCTTACTGCATTAAGAGGTTTCGTAAAGATGTCTGCCAACTGCTTTTCTGTAGATACATGTGACAAAGTGATCATTTTGCTTTCCATAAGCTCTCGGATGAAGTGATACCGAAGATCAATATGTTTCATTCTTGAATGCTAAACTGGATTCTTCAAAATATCTATAGCACTTTTTTGTCGCATAAGATAGTCAACTCGTTCTGATCAATTCTATAGTCTTCTAACATCTGTTTCATCCAAAGAAGTTATGAACAACAACTACCTGCAGCGATGTATTCTGCCTCAGCGGTTAATAGTGAGATTGAATTTTGCTTTTTACTGTACAAAGAGATCAAATTGTTTCCTAGGAAGAAACAACCTCCCGAAGTGCTTTTCCGGTCGTCTAAGTTTTCAGCCCAATCCGCATCACTATATCTAGCTAGATAAGGTGTTAAGTCAGATGAATACCACAACCCAAAATCAGATGTTCCACTAACATACCTGATAATCCTTTTTACTGCTGTCAGATGTGTTTCTTTTGGGTTGGCTTGATAGCGAGCATATACGCCAACACTAAAACAGATATCTGGCCTGCTTGCAATCAAGTATAATAAGCCTCCAATCATACTTTGATATAAACTCTCATCAACACTTTTTCCATTCTCATCTCTATTTAATTTTATTGAAACACTCATAGGTGTTCTTGCATGTCTAGCATTCTCGAGACTGAACTTCTTGATTAAACTCTTGGCATATTTGGTTTGCGATATAAAAATTCCATCCTTTGCTTGTTTAACTTGCAAACCCAAAAATAAATTCAGCTTGCCTACCATACTCATTTCAAATTCAGATGTCATTAGTTCAACAAACTCATCTACCACCATTGAAAGTGTAGCTCCAAACACAATATCATCAATATAAATCTAAGCAATCACAAAATTAGATTTGAATTTTTTAATGAACAGAGTTTTGTCGATGCTATCTCGTTTATAGCCTTGCCTGATGAGAAATTGTATAAGCCTTTCGTACCAAGCTCTTGGTGCTTGTTTGAGACCGTAGAGAGCTTTCTTTAGCTTAAAGACATGATATGCATGAGTTGAGTCAACAAATCCTTTTGGATGCTCGACATACACTTCTTCTTGAATAAATCCGTTTTAAAATGCACTCTTTACATCCATCTGATAAAGCTTAAACTGCTTTACACATGCTATGCCCAATAATAGTCTGATAGATTCAAGTCGTGCCACCGATGCAAAAGTTTCGTCGAAGTCGATACCTTCCACTTAAGAGTATCTGTGAGCTACTAGCCTTGCTTTATTTCTGGTAACATTACCCTGCTCATCTGTTTTATTCTAAAACACCCATTTTGTTCCAATTACATTAGTATCCGATGGTCTTGGCACTAATTCCCATACATCATTCTGTGCAAACTGAATCAATTCTTCTTGCATAGCTACTATCCAGAATTCATTTTGTAGTGCTTCTTTAACGCTCTTTGGCTTGAATGAAGATGTGTAATATAAGTAGCCTGCAAGTTCTCGATAATCAACCATTTTTCTTTCTCTTGTTTTTCTTCTTTCGCTAACATCTCTAATGATGTTTTCTACTCGATGATTTCTTCAGATTCGAGATGAAGAATCTCGGTTCAAATCAACTTTTCGCATTTTGGGTGATTCATCATCCGAAGTAACTGAAAGTTCTTCAGTTCGCACAGTTACTTCCTCAGCAGCAACTAACTACAGATCTGGGCAATTCTTTAATCTCGTCTCGCTGCTTGTTTGGGTTGATTTGGATGGTTGATTATGTTGATTTTCTTCTGCCACTTGTCCATTCAACAAAGATACATCATCTATCACAACATTTATGGACTCTTGCACTTTCTTTGTTCTTTGATTGTATACTCGGTAAGCTTTACTATAGGTTGAACAGCCAATGAAAATTCCTTCATCACTTTTGCTCTCGAATTTTCTAAGTTGTTCTCGATCTCTAAGAATATAACACTTACTTCCGAAAATATGAAAGTAACTTACATCTAGTTTCTTTCCCTTCCAAAGTTCATACGACGTTTTGTCTAAAAAGTTTCGAAGATACATTCTGTTACATATGTAACATGTCATGTTAACCGCTTCAACCCAAAATTGCATAGACACTTTACTTCCATTTAACATAGATCAAGCCATCTCTTGAAGCGTTCTATTTTTCCTTTCAGCAACTCCATTTTGTTGTGGAGTCTTAGGCGCGTAATTCCATACTCATCACAAAAATCATTAAAGCTTGTATTCTCAAATTCTCTTCCGTGATCCAAACAAATTCTTAATATAGTCAAAATTTTCAAATTCATGACCTGCACTCATAGGCTCTGAAAGCCTTAAAAGTGTCTGATTTGTCTTTCAAAAATGACACCCAAGTATATCTCGAATAATCATCAACACAAGTTAGAAAGTATCTCATTCCACTAATGCATTCATGTTGTGTCGGACCAACAAAATCCATGTGAATTAATTCAAGTATGCGAGATGAGGTAACATGTCTAACCTTTTTATGTGGCACTCTTAGTTGTTTTCCTATTTGACACGCCTTGTAAATCGATTTTCCTTCTTTGTTCATTTTGGCTAGACCCTTCATAGCCTCCAATTTTGTTAATTTGCTGATGAGATCAAAATTTGCATGCCCAAGCCTTTGATTCCATAAATCAATGTCATTCTCATGAGTAGCTGACTTACACATAGTCATAACTTGCAACATATAACAATTGTCGGCTGATCGCTTGCCGCTCACGATGCATTCTCCTTGTTCAAAACGTACTCTGCATTCATCACTTGTAAATTTAACTAGCAAACCATCACCACAAAGTTGGCTTATACTTACCAAATTTGCTTTTAATCCATCGACATGGAGCACGTTCTTGAGAGGAGGCAAACCATTCATGCATAATGTTCCTCTACCAATCATGGAAGCTTTCTTTTCATCTCCGAAAGTCACATGGTCATCCATACAATTTTGATAATCAGTTAAGTAGGGCTTTTCCCCCGTCATATGATGTGAACATCCACTATCAAAATACCAACCATGTTGCAAAGTTGCCTTCTTTGAAGTACGAACTACGAGAGCTTGCAATTCACTTCTTTTTACCCAAGTAGATTTCGGTATTGATGATTGATGTTGAAATTTTTGTGGAGTATGTATACTTTTTCGACTTTGTCTTCTTTGAAACAACATCTGTAATAATTGATAACATCTTAGCCTTATATGCCCAATTACTCCACAAAAATGACATGTTGGTATAAATCTTCGAGTGTCTTTCGATGCTTCTACCTCTTGGGCTGATCTAGGGATATCAACTTTTTCTTCGTTCACTTTCCAGCATTCACCTTTGTAGCCTATGCCTTTGAAATTCCCTTTAACCTTACTAGTTTCTATCAATTTATCTAGTTTTTCTGTGCCTCCATTCAATATTCTCAATCCCTTTTTAGTACTTATCAATTTCATTCTAGCTTCACCAAGTTCATCCGACGTTAACATAAACTTTTTTTCTAGCTCGTGTATGGTGTTCTTCATGGAAAGATTCTCTGCCTTCAATCTTTCATTTTTTCTACACATTTTCACCCATTTTTTATACATAGCTTTGTAATCCTCATAGATGTTCCCTTTTTTATCATCTAGGCCACTCCCGTCGCTGTTATAATCTGATATTGGATCTTGAGCTGAATTGTTTTTGAAATTTTCTGATTTTCCCTTTTTACAGCCTTCAGTTACTTCCTTCTCAGTTACTGTTATGCAAGTAACTGGACTTTTGCTATGTAAGGCAACCAACACAGTGTCGTTCGCTACTTTTTCTTCACTACCATATTCACTCTCGGAATCATTCTCACTCCAGGTGCTTGTGAAGGACTTTCCTTTTTTCTTCTTCAAAGTATTGGCACATTCGGATTGAATGTGTCCAAAACTTTGACATTCATGACATTAGATTTTTCTTGCCTTCTGTTCACCCTTTTGTGTCTTGACTTGTTGTCTTGAATTGTTACTAGATGAACTTCCGCCATATTGTCTAAAATTAGGTTTATCCTTCTTCATTCTTTTCAGCCATTTACCAAAATTTCGTGTGAGCAGTACCAAGTCTGTGTTTTCATCCGATTCATCTTCCGCATCATTCACACTTTTTCTAGTTTCCACCTGTAGTGCCATCCTTTGCTTTTTTTCTTGCTTACCTCTTAAAAGATTCATCTCGAAGTTTGTAAGGATTCCAATAACTTTTTCCAATGACAGATTATCAATGTCGTGGCCTTAATTACTGCAATTTTTGGAATAAATCTTGGAGGTAGCAATCTTAGAGTTTTCTTGACTAATTTCACGTTGGAGTATTTCTTCCCTAGTTGATGAACCTGATTTGCTATATCTCGCAATTTTTCATGAAAATCTCCGATAGTCTCATTCTCATCCATCTTCAGCTCTTCAAACAGCACAGCCAACATCTGTAGTTTCGACGTTATCACAGATTTTGACCCTTTATGAATGGTTTGCAAAACATCCCACGCTTCTTTTGCCGATTCACATGCTGAAATCATTGAGAAGCGTCCCTCATCAATAGCATTGAATATTGCATGCATTACTTATGAATTTCTAAGTGCACTTTCTTCTTCGACTCTTGTCCATTCAGATGGATCTTGATGAACTGCCTCGCCTTTATCATCAATGATCATCGAATGCGTCCAACCGTGTACTACTGAATGCCAAGCTCTTGTACCCTGAGCTTGGATGAAGAATTTCATCCGTATTTCCATGCATGATATTTGGATTCATCCAATAGTGGTGGTTTAGTAATTAATGCACCCTCTCTTGTAGCCATGTTTGCGAAACTAGGATCTACACCAACTTGCTACCAAGTTCTGAATCGGTGACCTGCTCTGATACCAATTGAAAAATCGTACGGGTTAAATATTTTGCAACTTTTCGTAAATTTCTTCGACACAAACAAAATAAAATCAAGTAAAAATAAAATAACAAGAACACTAAAAATTTGTTAACGCAGTTCGGCACTCCTTGCCTACGTCTGCGGGGCCCTCACCCAGATTAAATTTTTCACTGAAATATAATAGGTTTACTCAAGACTTTACAGAGCCTACGCCACTGCTTCTTTTCTTGTCCAATGCACATAAGAAATATCCTTCGGCTCACTTCAAAGACACACACGCATACTTGTATATAACTCACTATTTAACTGAACAAATAATCCACCTCACTTAAATGCCACACACACACACTTCAACACCCACTGCTGCACACACACGTTAGAGATGGACACCAACACACACAGCAGCTGCACATATTTTCTCTTCGTTTCAGCCCACACGTTAGAGATTTCTATTCAACAAAAACAAAGACTAGCAGTCGTGTATTGCATCAGCTACAACGAAACTCACTCACCCAAAATTGCCAACATACTCATGTAACTTTAGATGCTGCAAAACTTCAATTCAAAAAGGACTTCTACCGTAGAGTAAGGATAAGCGTAAATCTCTCACATAATAAGAGTCTCACTTCAATTCAAATATGAGAGTTTCACTTCAACAACTTCAGTAATTTTTTACCTCAGCAGTGACATCCCAAATACTCACGTATCCAACCATTATAGTAATTAATTTTTTAGTCCAATTAAAGTGAGA
>JAOQML010000005.1:37748952-37762367 GCA_027568935.1 Erythroxylum urbanii | reverse complement strand
GACAAGTCATGTTTACTTGTATTATTTCATCATTCATGAAAAATTTATGTAGACCTTTTTTTATTTTCAATTAAAGTTAACATTTTATTTCTAACCTATTACTGTCTATAACTATTTATATGACAAGTTACAAGATGAGTCCGTGTCCATATAATTATATTTCAACAATAAATTTTATTATTTTTTGTTACATACAAAAATATGCAAAAATAAAATGATAATTATTAATCTCTAAAAGAGTTAAATGGTAATTGTAAGTTTAATATTTCAGCTGGTTGAAAAAAACGCTACTATGTAGCAGCGTTTTCATATTTAGTTGATTTATAGACAATCAACTGTTGGTCAACATTCTCAAACAGTTAAAATCGTCAAAACAGTTAAAAAAATAGCTGAATGACGCTTCACCAAATGAGGCCATTGACACATATCTCGAGAGAATAACAGATACATTGATTAGCTAGCTAACTATGCCATTCAATTTGATATTAGAATTACTTATCTTGATTTTAAACCCTTTTGGTGTCACTCTATCCTTCTAAAAAATATGTTACCTGTTTCTCTGGAGTCATTTTGTAATCTATTGCAAAAGCTTCCTTTTTATATATAAAAAAAAGCCATTAAATCAAACTTATTGTCTTTTTCCTCAGTTATTCTTTTCCAGGTTTTGATCATGGTTCGGAGCCTGTGAACTGTGAAGGGACAAGGTTAGGAAGACAATAGACCACCTTGAGCTGAGTTAAGACATGTGAAACGACTCAATCCAGAAGTTAATGTTGAAGAGCTAAACAAAGAAAGAGTGAAAGCGAAGCTATTAGTAAGTTGGAGAATATCTCGGAAAGTACAAACAAAACTAATAGGAGGCAGGAAGCCATGTGAGAAAAGTTTGGAATACGGACAAAAGACTAAGCTTGGGCAAAAATATTGGAAGTTAATGAGGGTAAATATGTCAAGGAAGTTTTTGTATAATTCGGCTTGACAGAGCCGTCACGGCTCACACCTTTAGTTTAGTTCCGGCTCGGGCTTGGACCACTCCCCGTTAAAAGCTTTCTACAATTATAGTGGGCTCGTGGGCTAAATAGCTGAGATTAATCTTTAAATTATAAATAATTTTATTGTATTTATTTTGTTCTTTGAGGTAAAAGGAAGGGTTATTTGTTTTATTTAGTCTTTAGAAACGATTAGGTGTTTCTGTGCTGTGTCAAATAGTACAAACAAGACATTTGTGTCATTATCGTCTTATTGTACTTGTCTTAATAATTTTGCAAGGAAGGAATTCGTAGGGACATTTCTGTTCCTGTTGGGCATAGTTTCTAGTAACACTGACAATTGTCATATTTTCACTGTTAAATGTCAGGACTTACTAGATACGATTACGAAACAAAGGTTATTTTGTAGAACACGATTTGATTAATCAAATTGCTAGGACTTTGGAGCTTTTAAGTATTGTTGATCAATCTAAAGCAAAGTTAGTCATCGTATACGTCTGTTAAACAAAAGCAAAATTCGAAGATGTGCAGGCGACAACAGTAGCAGTAACTAGATGCTAAAGACATACATACACTTGTTCACGGGGCAAGGAGAAGAGAGTGTAAAAGGTTGAGACATGAACTACAAATGCCTTCTGAGCTCGGCTGCATTTTTTGTCGGCTTTAGTCTCTCCTCATTCTCCGTGTAAATACTTACAGATGTCAATGGAAAGTTAAAGGTTAGCAAAAGGATATGTTCAGACTTCTCTTTGTATCACATGATATAGAGCTAGCTGTTCATCTCAAAAGTAAAAACGATACTTGCGATTTCCAAGGCAAAAGTATTCTAGAGAGAGACATAATAATAGACTGCAGGTTATAGCCTAGCTCCCTCTTTGTGTATATCTCTATCTGTGTAAGTTATATATAATATTATTTGTTTGTCGCATACAATTTTACCATCGACTGTCTTTGTCTGATTTGTCTTTTTCTCGAGTGCCCCTATGGCTTCTCCACTGGCCATAAACACACTCTCTTTCTACCGATCACTTCTTGTTGGGTATCTGCCAAAGTTATAAAAGAACCTACAGAAGTCCCTGCAAAAAGCTTATGCAAACTTTCTCTTCACATATTACCCAACACGCCAAACAAAGCCTATTAAAGGCCCACCGAACCAAAAGCAAGTAAGCGACCAAACTCAGTACTCTCTCTCTCTCTCTCTATGGACTTGCATCTGAAGCAATGGGGAAACCAGCATCAGTCAGAGCAACATCCTTCTTCAAAGATGCCAAAACTCCTTGATTGCCATCAACCACGCCACCACCAACAACAACATCATCAGCAACCACAATCAGCATCTTCTGCTCTTCCTTTGTTCGCACCTGAACCAAACAGCAAATTCAGTAACCTGTCAGCAATATCTGCAGACACAACCACAGCTACCAACATCGGATTTCCAAGTAAAGGTTTCTGTCTTTACCTTTTCTTGCACACTTCTCTTTTCTCAAACTAACAATGAATTCTTCCTGCTACTCAACGTCTCTTTCTTGACGGCCTTAATTTATTCCCTTCACCTTGCTTCATACTCACTTTCACTCTTTGTTAGGGTTTTAATGTTGCTCTTTGTTGTTTTTCTGTTTATTAGGAATGGGAAGTCACTTTAGCTTATCTCAGTGGCAAGAACTAGAGTTGCAGGCTCTGATCTATAGATATATGCTGGCTGGTGCAGCTATTCCTTCTGAACTTCTGCAGCCAATTAAGAAGAGTCTTCTTCACTCTGCTTCATATATCTTGCACCATCCTCTTCAACATTTCTCTCATTATCAACCGGCCTGTAAGTACTCATACTCTCATCGTTTGTTCATTGGTTCAGGTTTTGCAAGGTTTAAAGATTGTTTCTTTTTCTATACTTAAAGAAAAGATTTTTCTTTCGGGAAATGCGTGCCTGGGTTGGCCAGTTCTTGTTCTTGTTGGAAATCATGACCTCGTATAATTAAAATGCATGTTTTTGTGTTTGCGTGTTGTACTATCAATACTTTATTCTGCATATTTTCTTAACAGTACAGTTGCCTTGAATATTTGGTCAAAGAAACACCTAAAAGAATGTCTAAAACCATTGATTTCATATTTTTTCTGTTTAACTAGTTGTTATAGGTCATATATGATAGGAAAAATCCTGTTTATGATAACTTAGTTGAGTTTGAAATAAAACTGAAATTGTGGCAAATAGGTTACTGGGGAAGACTGGCAATGGATCCAGAGCCAGGACGGTGCCGGAGAACAGATGGAAAGAAATGGAGGTGCTCGAGGGACGTGGTGGCCGGCCAGAAATATTGCGAGCGCCATGTGCATCGTGGCCGCAACCGTTCAAGAAAGCCTGTGGAAATCCCCACCAACACCGCGACCATCTCTTCCAACGCGGGCGGCGGCGATGGACTCGGTGGTGGATGTGGTGTTGCTGCTTTCAGTACCATCACCACTCCTATTAGTGCACCATCTGTCGTAGGGGGTGTTAGTGGGACTACTTTTTCTTTTTCAGCGAAATCGCCTTCTGTTGATCTTCTTCACCACCTTGATCACAGGTAAAAGTTAGCTTCCTCCTTTCACCTAATTTACATTATTAAGTTTGGTGGGTATCTTTCCTTTCCTTTTCTTTGAAGTCAATCTTCTACGAGTACAGCCACAATTGTAAAATTTGGTATAGAGCACCAGCTTCGCTTCTGTGCTAGAATTCAACCAGGCAATTAGTCCGGGGTAGGGGAGTAGGACCCATGAAAGACTGTCGAGTATATCTGAAATATAGTTTAGAGACTCTGGCTCTGCACAAACTAACCCTAAGCACAGCTTTTGGATATGCTTTTCTTTTGTTTATGCAATTTCATCAACAACATTTCGTATGTTTCCTTGTTGGGTTAAATAATCTTTTCTGAAGTACCATATGCTGTTTTTTGTACAGTTCCTCAGATTCCAGAACTGAAACAAAGGGTCTCTTTGGACACCAAAATGAGGTTGGTAAGAAACCAGATGGCCACATTTTGAGGCATTTTTTCGACGACTGGCCACGATCCGTTCAAGAACCTGAAAATGCTGGAAGTAACGCTAGTCCGATGAACTCTGCCACTTGCTTGTCAATTTCAATCCCTGGAAACTCATCGTCGGATGTGTCGCTGAAACTATCCACTGGCAACGGAGAGGAGGCAGGTTCCACTGGAGGCAGTGAAAGGGAGCAGCCACATCTGAACTGGGGAGCTGCCTGGAGTAACCACCAAGTGGCTTCCATGGGAGGACCTCTTGCGGAGGCACTAAGATCTTCCGCTTCCAACTCGTCTCCAACTAGTGTTCTACACCAGTTGCCTCGCTCCACTTCCGAAACTAGCGCTGTCAGCATTTGATTTTACATTTTAGTTTGCGTTGTACATGTATGTGAAGCATTCAGTTTGTTTGTTTTTATTGTGTTATTATTTTAAAGGTGCATGGATGTAGTTTTCCTATTTTAATTGGAACCTCTGATTCTGAATTCATTCTGTGACTTGTTCATTACCCAAAGATTACTCCGAAGCAAACTCAATCATACAAGAATAACAACCTCTAAACAAGCAGACACATAACTCAAAAAGTCAATTAAGAATCAAGGTAGTAGCTCAAAGCAACAATGATACTACAACTCGTAAGAGCAAAAACACTTTTAACAGGTTTACAATAAAAGTCAAGAAATTTATCAAGAAATGAACTCGTCAATTTTTTTAAAAATAATTATGTTTAAATTAAAAATATAAAACTATGTCTTTTTTAATTTAATTTGAGCTTAAAAGTGGAACCATTTTATGGACTGATTATCTAAAACCATAAGCCAGCCATAGAAATGAAGAACCTTTTTGAGACAAGACGGTCCTGTCCTGTCCTGTCCTGTCCTAACTCCTAAATCACAAGTGTTGTTACAATGACTGCCTCTTTAGCTACAATATTATTATCATAGAACTGGAGATAGAACAACAGTGTTTTGATGCTCGTTTGTAATTCGTAGAGTGTAAAGAAATTACAAGTCAACAAATATTTGTAGTTTAGTCTGAAATTTGTTTATCAGCAACAAAACAAATGAATCTGTGGCTTTTCCACTGTTTTTAATGGCTGCCTTTAGGACACCCGATCAAAGAATCCTAGCTGTGGTATCCAAAAGCCTAAAAAAAGATGAAACACGGGTTTTATATGTATACTTGACTTTTTCCCAACTTTTCTTTATGTATAGGACAGATATTAAGTTCCACTTGTGTTTATCTTCTTTGGAAATTAAGGTACTTGATACAGTAACCAAACACAAAGAAGAAGATCAAAACCCATCCAATATGGGCGATGGCAACCGCAGGCAGAAAGTCATAATCGAAACCCAAAGTTTCCTTGATGAACACATTCACTGGCACTGTACCAGCTCCAGGTATCACCACAGGACTACTTTTATCACCTATTTGAGATGCCACAAGACCATAGATTGTCCAAGACACCGGGTTAGCCCAGTAGTACCACCTCCACCATACAGGAATTTGCTGCAATCAACAACCAAACGTTATCAAGATAAGAGAAAAATAATTCGAAATTTAAGGTTACGTACCATCCTGGGAATGAGAAAGCCAGAGAACAAGTTCCATAAGGAAAAGAAAAAGGACATGACAATGGCAGCAATTTGATGTCCTGGAGTCAGGGCCACGGTCATCATCCCATACAATGTGAAGTAAACGAAGCTTGAATATATGATGTAGTAAAACCAGACGAATTTTACAAGCTTCCACTCAAATTTCATCATAGAGAAAAGCAGAAGGGCGTAAACGATAGTTTGGACTGCCACATAAATTGCCTCTATCGCCACCTTCAAAGATAAAAACAGTTCCTCAGAACTATGAACTTGTGCATGCCAATGTCGTATCAATTTCTTCATATTATTGAAATCAATTTGAATTAATCAGAGACAGATCTTTCAGGAATTTCCTTTAGATGGGAAGATGTAAAATCTTTAGCAGGTCCTTAATGACTTCCTATCCAGAAGGGATAGGAGAAACTTCTCAAGGGATGACTACCATATTTACCTGAGAAAATGCAAAGACCAGCGAGGAATACATTCCAGCTGCTTTTTCACGATAGAAAACTGTTCTTTCAATAGCAACTACAGGCTGAACTGAGGCCGCATTGGTTGCACCAACGAAAAGTATAACAGAGTACATGGCTCCCAAAATATTCATCACGTCCTGTTGTTTTGATCTGCGTGCGGGATTTTTATTAGAGTGAAGTTGTCTACGATGATAGACTTTGATAAGAGAACATCAGAAGACTTACAGCTTCAGTCCTTTGTTCCAGAAAATCAGACCAAAAAGAAACCCGATAAATGTGGTCAGGAAGAAACGAATGGCATTATACTCGGGATTTCTCCAATAGGACTGACGCTGTTTCCAGAAACAAGCTTTGATTTGTGTAATATAAGGTTGTGAATACTTGGTTGGGAAGTATAGATCATTAGACCCTGGTGTTGGGGTGCTAAGTTCCTTGATAAGTTCCTGATTCCTCCTGTATAATGTGGAAAATGAGTGCAAGAACTGAAAACTAAGTTCTTCAATGTATAATTAAGGTAAAGAACTTTTACTTATAGAGGGAAGAGTTGGAATAAATTTCTGCAAAATCCACATCTAGCTGGGACTCCATTGCAGGAGAGCTGACATCAAGCATCCATGTTGCAGGGTTGATTCCATCCGTGATCTTAGGAACTCCTGGGATGGCCTGCGTTGAAATAACACAATTGCATGCAATTTCCATCAGTAGTAGTAACATCAAGTCGCTTGATCTCAAGATTAATGATGAATTATAGCTAATCAGTATTTGGTGAATTGGAGACAAAAATAGTAAAGAAAGATATGTTTACCTCAAAATATTCTACAAGCTTGTGCGAATGGCGTCCAAGAGGTCCAGCATAAATTACTTGACCACCTCTTTTCATCAGCAATAGCTGAAACAGCCAAGATATAAAGTTGAACAGATTCAAACTGAATACAGATATAAACAAATACAAATGCCAACACAGACCTCATCAAAAGCTTCAAAGATGTCTATGCTAGGCTGATGAATTGTGCACACAACTGTCCTCCCTGTATCTACAGTATTTCTTACAGTACGCATAACAATGGCAGCAGATCTGGCATCAAGTCCCGAAGTCGGTTCATCCATGAAGATAATTGAAGGGTTGGCAACCAGCTCTACAGCTATCGTTAGCCTCTTCCGTTGTTCTGTTGATAAACCATTCAATCCTGGAAGTCCAACTAATGCATCTCTAATGGGATTTAGTTCAACCAACTCCATCACTTCTTCAACAAACATCTGCAGAACACATGGAAACAGAAAATTTAGTGTCATAGTAAACCACAAGGAGCTCATCAGAGGATAATTCCAGCAGCAGCGGCAGCTAAGTGAAGTAGAAAGCATAAAACGTGAAACAATATCGCAACTTTCACAAACTTATTAATGTTATAATTCTAACGAAGCTAACACACCTTTCGAGTTTTTGTGTTAACATCTTTGACAAGACGGAGCCAGGCTGAGAACAAAATGGATTCATAAACAGTAACATGTGGTGAATGAATGTCATTCTGTTCACAGTAACCACTGACACGAGCAAATGTTTCTTGCTTCTTTGGATAACCAGATATACTTATAGTTCCTTCAATATAGCCTTCTGTTTTCCTTCCAGCCAATACATCCATTAACGTAGTCTTCCCTGCACCACTTACACCCACCAGAGCTGTCAATATACCAGGTCTAAAAGCGCCACTAACGTCCCGTAGCAGTTGAAGGCGATTTTCTTCTACTCCTCGATTCTTCATTTCCTATTGCGGGAAACCAGATGCTCATTTCAATAGCATGTCTAGAAGAAGCACATCTTCTTCAATATGGTCCTTTTATTAATTTAAAGTTCAAAGTTCCTGATGACTTACGGTTGGCATATCCACGTAATAGTTGACATGGTTGAAAGCAAGTGAAAGTGGTTGGAAGGGCAAAACCATGCCTCTTTTTGGTTCGTTATTTGGTCCAGCGTTTTCCAAGGAATTCCTCACTTCCATGTCAACCCCTGTAATTGTTCACAAAATTTTTAAGACATTCAGAAGATGATTTCAGCGGACATCTTTAAACTTTCAAGCACATGAACAATGGGTTTGATTCTATAATTGTTAGTAATATACAGGAGGAAACAATTTCATTCATGAATGAAGAGTTCTAATGTTGGCTGAAAAGGGTGTTAGAATCTGCATGCAAGGAAGTGGTGGCATTGGCTTAAACCTTCTGTTCCATCTAGTGCAGAACTTGATTTCTGCTTCTTCTTCTTGTCATCATCATCGGCAATGACAAGTTTTGAATCGGAAAAAGCTGCAAGTAAAATATAAACACAGGAAATTTTGATGTCAGGTATCCCATTCAACGTCTGTTCCAAAGACGAGGAGACAGGAGGTGAAATAACTTACGATTCAAGTAAGTTAAGGCTGCAATGAATAATATGTTGAATAGAAGAGAAAAACCAAAAAGTGCTCCAACACAAATCCAAAACCAATAATCATCAGTAAAGAAGCCTCTCGATTTCAACAGGACTTTTCCAACAGTAGGTGCATCAATCCTAGGATCTGGATTAGGCTGTGCATTACAAAACAGTTAGGACAAAGAAACCAAAGCAGAATTAAGATGAGTTGAAGACAATCTATAAACGGTACTTACTGCACTCCATCTTTTGTCCAGAAATTCATTCATGACAATGGCATTTTGTCCGTACATCATTGGAGACATATAATAGCCCCATAGCATCCAAGACTTAATGTCATCTGAAGCAGAGCAAGAAGATGCTTAATTTATAACCAGATATTGACAAATAGTGGAGGCTGATTCTCTTCTGTAACTACCAATGTGAACATGTATCAATGCTCTTTGATGTAGCCAAAAAAAAAGAAAAAAAAGACAAGGCAATGAATCAACTGCTTACTCTTGGCTATTACAAATCCTCCAAGAGTAAAAACTATAAGCAAGGCGAAAGTTCCAAGTGTGTTTGCGACAACTTGTGTTCTTCCAACGGCAGCAATGAAACGAAAAAGGGATAGAGCCATTTGGTGTATACCAAAAAACGCCACAAACTGTCTGACAAGCCTGAGGAAGCAAAGGAAGATGTGTTGAGTGAAGATACTACTACAACATCAGTAAGATGAAAATTTTGAACTCAATTCACCTGCTAATAGATGGTGCAAAACCGATAGTGTAATAGGTTAAGACAATCCATATCAGTGATTCCACAAACGATAATGGTATTCTAAGCAACCAGATTGGCAATCCATAAGCCCATGGAGGATAAAACAAGAAGTCCCTTTGCTTATAAAACACAGGTAGACTGAATACTGTCATTGCAAGTTCTGCCATCCCATTAAACATCACATTAATTAGACTGAAAAACAATGCTCCAAAGAACTTTTGTCCATCTTGCACTGTCCCAACTTTCATTTCTGTCCTTAGAAACACGGTGAAGGCAAATATTGACATGATTGTTATCTGGGACGTCTTGAATATATAAACAAAAGAATTTCGTTTCATCAGCAACCACTCCCTTGAGAAACATGCCTTGAAAAGTTCCCAATTTGAAATCCCATACTTGCTTGTCACTAATGCAGCCGGATGAGTTCTTGATTTATCATAAGGATTGCTCAAATCTGATGCGAGCTCTTGGCCTATATGAAATGAGCCGAAGCCTTGCACGAATTCGGGAACTGAAAGAAATCTATAAGGTTCTTCCTTCTTGTACCAATACTGTTCTTGGTCTTTCTTGGAAGTTACTTCTTGCAGGAAGTCAGCCACACCTTTTCTTTCCGGGCATTTGAAACCCATGTATTCAAAGAATTCTAGGATATGATCACGAGGACCTTGATAAACAATCTGACCTTCTGATAGTAGGATAATGTCATCAAAAAGATCAAATGTCTCCGGTGCTGGCTGTAGAAGAGAAATAATCATTGTCACATCCATAATATGAACCATTTGCCTCATGAACTTGCATATCTGAAATGTAGTTGAACTGTCCAACCCTGTTGATATTTCATCCATTAAAAGAACCTTTGCTGGTCCTACCAGCATCTCCCCTGCATCCATTTCAGACAGCATTTTAATTATGCATCAAGAAAATGAAAACCAGACAAATAAATCATATATGATTTCCATTCCGGTCAAACTGAACTTTACTGGTTGACTTCGGGTTAGGACCAGCCTTTTGGCCCAGTGCTTGACCTTAGTCAAAGAAGAATACCTGTAGTCAGACGTTTTTTTTGTCCTCCAGATATACCTCTTATCATCTCATTCCCAACCGTAATATCTGCACAAATATCCAACCCCAGTATCTGTTGAAGACTCTTCAGTTAGTCTACAGGTTTACTTCTTTAATGTGTGAAAAGAGTATTTAAGAAAAATAAACAAGATATACCATACTATTTGAAATGCATGTAATAAACCTTGAGGACATAATCAGTAACCAAATTGGTTTGTTGGCCTGCCATTGCCGCTGCTTTCATGAATGCATCAATCTCAGGGTCTGGTTTAAGTCCTGCTTCTTTCTCTCGTCTCGAGAGTTCTGCTAGCAATTCGTATCGTGAGCCCACTCCTAAGCAGCGTCCAGAGAAGTCCAAAGTCTCTCTGACTGTCATTTCTCCGAAGTGAAGGTCATGTTGGCTAATATAAGCACAAGTCCTCTGAGGAACAAATTCAGTAAATTCATGACCACAATAGGTGATTCTGCCAGTAGCCTGTTCACAATGTCATTCAGAAACTACTAAGTCAGCTTAACTGGTATACAAAATGGGCCAGCAGCAAACAAAATTTCAAGAAGCAGAAAATATACTTTCAAGCTAAGATCGAGTTTTCCTGCGAGAGCTTGCAGGAGTGTTGTTTTCCCAGCTCCAGGAGGACCAAGAAGTAAAGTCATCCTGAAAAATAATCACATATTGGCAGACAATGAATATAATTTTAATAGACAAGAAATAGGCATAAAATTGATCCCAAAAAAAAAAGAACATAAAACAAGAATGCTTGCAAGAATCACTTTGATGAAAAAAAAATTGCTAACTATAATAACCGTTGGAATGAAGTGGTTGTGACGATTTAGTAAGGATACCTCGATGGTTTGACAATTCCGCTGACATCTTGAAGAATTTGGATTTTTCTCTTTTTGGATGGAACAAGACGAATCAGTCCGAGAACATTCTGCCATAACATCCAAGTTTCAACTTCATTCATTAAATAACTAATCTTTAAGTTCTCAATATATATATATATATATATAAAATAAAAGTTCGTCATCAGAAAAACCAAGAAGAAGATTGAAAGACCTCAAATGTGTTTAAAGTAGCATTAAGAAGAGTAGGAAGAGCTCTGCTCCCAAAGTACACTTTTCCCTCCACCGATAGATGCTCATACCGCACTTCAATCTTAGGAGTCTCAATCCCAACCCTACATAGAAGACTTCCTTTGGTAGGTCATAATCAAATAAATTGAACAAGAAACAAACATGAAGAAAATTAAGCAAACTTGTCAGGAAAGAAAGATAGAAAGCTAATGAAGAAGCATTTACTGAAACTGACCTATCAGTTCTGTCTCTTACTCTCCTAAGAAACTTCTCATTATCCTCTTCAGCAACTTTCAATATACTCTCAATCAAGTGCTTTCTGTCTTGCGTTCCAAGGTTTCTCACATCAATCTCATTTTGTACAACTTTTCCATTATCCAACACTCTCATTAACACCCCTTTCCTCATGCGGTCGTATGTCGGTAACCGCTCAATCGCCGCCCACCGGAGCTCGTCCTCGTCCTCGCCCCGCCTCTCACTCCTGTTAAAGACATCCGGCTGCGCCATCCATACATCCCGGAAGCTATTAGATGTCCAGCTCCGGCGACTGACCGATGCAAAGCTGCTTCGGTTGCTCACTGATCTCGCCAGATCATCTCCCGCCAAAGCTGCCGCCATATGCGGTGCAATCAAGAAATAAAAACACTTCTCCTCTTTACGTAGTTTTAATGTAACTTCACGTCACGTATCACAATATTAGTAAACTAAGATTTTTCCGAATCCTTGGAGAAGCAGACTTCACTAACTAAAAATAACTATGCTTAAAAAGGAAAAAGAACACGACAAACTTGTAACCAAATCCTAGGCTGCCACTTCCGAACTATAACAAGAATCCTCAAACTACTGTAGCCTACTACCAAGCCGTTGGGGTAGAATCTCGATCAGATCGAACCACGAGGAGTTCATTAAAAGAACACGCACACATGTGCACAAACGTAACTACCATGAAAATCCCCGCGACCCAAGCAGCCGCAGCGTGAATTAATAAACAAAAGTGTCCAGCCAGAGACGACATGCACTGTTCTCCAAGAAGTGTAGGACTGATGGCGGAAGAGATTTACATTAGGGACTGAGGCGGCGAGGTAACAACGTTGATGAGGACCGGAAAGTAAAACAAAAGAAGATGAGAAAATGAATGGAGCTCAATAAGTGCGAAGATTATCTGAAAAGGGTGAAGTTGTAGTTGTACTGATCTGTCTTTGGAATCTAATTTATATGGTTTGCTTGTTTATTTGATGTTTGACATTTGAATTTAATATAATTTCTGAGGGGGTTAGTAAAGGTTCTCTTTAAGGGTTTACAGTTTACTTGCGAGTTACGAACACGTATTTGCACTCATCTGTTTGCATTGATGAGCCGAAGTAATAGGTTGGCATTGCGAAATGTCGTAGGAGAAGCATAGTGATGGTTACGCCAATGATTGTTATTGGATGATAGTCGCAAGAAAGTCGATCTCCTGGCCCCTGCCCTGGGTCCTCGGTCCTTAACATATTAAATTATACAATTTCCTCCTATCAGAATTCGAATAAATAAATAATATATAGCGTTAAAAAGAAGATTGTTTATAAAATTATCATAATATGACAAAAGTTTAAGTTGTACTTTATTCTTGTTAAGCTCACAAAATTTTTGAGAGGAAGTCGAAGCATTTTTTATTTGTAATCTATCTCCAACGTCCGTTTTCTTGTTTGCTGTATCTTTGACTTTTTTAGACCATTTGTAGTTGGAATTTAAGTACTGTATATTTTGGTTTCACTTGTGGCTTTTAAGTTTGTTTTAATTTATATTTTCAAATAAAATATAAACATATTTAGTCTCTCCAAAAATGAGTTAATTTCCAATCCATTTTCAAATAATTAAGATGAGTTTTTCCCAAAACTAGTTTTAAAAATTGTGTAGTTTTACCAACTCTTTTCACAAAATAGTTTACACCAAAGATTTAGAAGATAAGGTTGAATTCTAAGGATAATTATTAACTGTAATTGGATAAATATGCATTTGTTCACTTGTCGAACTTATGAAAAAAAAACCCAAAAAAACATATTAGA
>JAOQML010000005.1:37720483-37740457 GCA_027568935.1 Erythroxylum urbanii | reverse complement strand
CCGATCTCTATTCCTTTTCTTATAATAGATGAATTCAAATGCATTCTAATTCCTTTCATACCCTGTTGTATTTATACATTAACTCAAAATTCAAATTGTAAACTTTTATAATTCTGGAACACCACTTTCAAATTAGTCCTACCAAGCTACTATAAGACAACAAAAGTAGCATTATAAATAAAATAAAGTGATCATTAAATTTTAACAAGTAACAAAAGTGAAAAAAATATAGGTAGATTAAGTTTGTCTATTTGACGAATAACAATTGAGATTAAGAAATCTTGTATCATCTTATGAAATTAAAAAATCACCAAAAGCATTTTTATAAATCTCCATTTACGAGATTAACAGATCTTGTATCATCTTATAGGTAAAAATTATTGTAATAGTTAATAACATTATCCTATTAACTCCAGCTTTCTTTAAAACTTGGTCAGAAATAAACACTAGGATTCAAAAATGCCCTAACTGCAAAAAATGTAGAATAAAATTTTCTTTCTCCTCTCTCATTGATGATTACAAAATAAGGGATATACAAAAAAGCATGTTTTTCATATTGAACTTGATTGCTTCCTATCGCCCTCTCTATGACAATATAAAAATAACCCATTCTTGCCTTCACATCACTATTAACCAGACGAAGTACCCTCACCAACGAACTCAGATGACAAATTGACATTGACACCAAAAATCATTATCTTCAATTATAATTTTAAAAAGCTCTAATTCAACATTAGACCTAGTATGTTGATATGTAACTCACTTATCACTTGTAAACATTTTGCCTCAACTCTTTCTTCATCATAATAAAACATTAAAGTGACAAGAAATTAGTTACAAATCTTATAATAATAGGACGACACAAATTCTTACCATTAGTGAACTCCTTTCCTATTAAATCCAGAACCTATACACAATTATAAATAAACTTAGTCACCTTTTTTACTTTCTGCACAGTCTCATCAATAATAGGAAAATATTTAGCATTTCCTATTTTTCCAACATCAGGTCAATGCAATGTGCAACACAAGGAAGCCAATAAAATAATTGCACTTGTTTGCAATCTTTTTTTAGTTGCTTTATAAGCAGAATCATTGTCAATAATAAACTAAACAATTTTTTCTGGCCTAAATTTTTTCACAACTTCATCAAATACTTGCACAAGAGTCTAATAAAAATAATTATACTTTCTTTACAATCTCCTACCTTTGTGAATGTCCCCTTTGTAGAATAAATTAAAAAATTGATAATAAATTTATATCTTCTATTTGTCTTCTATTTTTTTGAGATATTTGCAACATAAGTCACGAGTGAGTTGATTTTTTGTGCCCTTTTTTCGTTTCCCTCTTAAATTTTGTTGCCAATCTTTTGATGACGAATTTCCATATAGTCACCAAAAGTTAGTGACGATTTTTAAAATTGCCAACAAATGTCCATCTTTAAAAGTTAACCTTTTAGTGACGATTTTGAAAATCGTCGTAAAAAGTTACATTGTTGGCTACCATTTTTTAAAAATCATCACCAAAAATGAACATTTGGTGATGATTTCAAAAATTGTCACTAAATGTTCACTTTTGGGGACGATTTTTCAAATCGTAGTTAAAAAAACATAGCCAAAATTCTATATTATTGTAGTGCCCTAACTTTGATCAGTAAGCTAGTCTTTTCAAGACAAGTTTCCAAATGAAAATTGGAAGGGGTGTAGTAGTTTCGCAAAATCTTCGATTTACCACAGTCGTTTCTAGCACAATCAAAAATAAAAAAATTGAATGCACAAATATAAATCAACGTCAAAATTTGGTAATGCAGTTCAATACACTTTGCTTATATCTATGGGGTCCTCACCCAACTTAATTTTTTCACTAATGACAATAGTTTTATATAAGACTTTACTGAGCTTATACCGCTCAACCTTTGGCACTATCCTTCATCCTCACAACTTGTGAAAGAATTTCATACCCAATAGTACAACCATCTTGTACTAAGATCAACAGAAAAATTTCTCAAACAATATTTAACGCAAGAACAAACAAACAATTTAAGTGATTAAAATAACTAAGAACAAAAAACAAATACACTTGAACTAGAAAAAGAACAACTTCCCAATGTTTTCAACTCTTTCAAAGATAAATCTGACAGTTGTTTATCAATGATATTATCGTAGTCAGTCCAAAAAATTTATCAGCTCCTAAGTTCCAATCTACGTTGGTGAATTAAAGAAGATACCAAGTTGATTCACATAAACATCAATACAAAGTCACAGTTGCATCTATAACATATTTGTCAATTAAAATATACGCAACCCACAAAGAAATCAGTTGACAAACGTTGTTGCCCAAGAGGGAATTATACTAACATGATAAATAATCAAATCAGTCCTTCAATCTCCTTTTAATCACCAAACCAAAAGACCTACTGCCTTACCTTGCACACCACCTGCAATCAAACAAAAATGACACAAGGAAGGAGTTGTTGGGAAACCCAACGGGAGTTACGCACACAAGGAGTCATGTACGCCAGGAGTCACGCACACAAGGAGTCACGCGCACACTCCTATCCCAATCTGAAGCTACCTTACGATATCCTCCCATCCACAACGACGTAATCCACACATACAACTATTCAAGATGGACTTCTTTCACACTTGAGGCATTATCCAACGACAGTGTGATCCACACATACTACTATTCAAGATAGATTTCTTTCACATGGGAATCATTATTCAAAAATTTAACTTAAATAAGAAGTATTACTTAGTTACACCTCATCTTAATTTAAATTTTAAAACTTGCATTATCTTAAAAATCTATTAATCAAAATGCCAAAATTTAAATAATGAGATATATAATAAATATCTTAACACCAAACATTCCTTAAATATCACGGGATTTGATCTTTCGTAGCCTACTTGCAAGAAATTTACTGTTCAAGTGCTGTAGTTTTCTTTGAATCTCGGTTAACGTTCTAGTTGTAGTTTTCAAATAATTGAGATTCTTTCAAAGTAAAATTTTAAAACTATTTGTGAGGTGGAAATGCTATTCAGTTTGAAGATTCGACAACTTTACGAAAAGTCAGTTGTAATAATTTTGTTGAAATTAATTTATTATATTTTGTGCTATAAACTTTTTAATAAATCAAAATAATAATTTTTATATTCAATAGAATTATGAGAGATATTTTGTTATTCATTTTTTTGGTTAAACTTGCCTCTTAATTTTTAAAATGGTAAAATAATATATATTAAAAAAGTGACTCTATATGTATAAGCTATCGACATGGGTCATTCCGGGAGATAAAGAGTAAATGCAGAAAAGCCATGCAAATCGTCATGGGCGGAGATGACTTTGACGAAAGTACGATGGAACAGATATGAATCGGAAACTTGCTTGTTAACATGATAACGACAATTCTTAGTACAGTAAATGCCGCCATTGACGTGTAAGGCACAAATTAATTAGCTAGAAATTTGGATATTATCGAATCAAAGAAAAGGATATCATCAAGAACCAGAGACAAATTGGAAATAATGGAACGTACATATCTTTGAAAGTAAACAGGCGGTTTTCATTACACCAAAACATTCTGTAACGTACTCTTTAATTCAATTTTACCTACAAACTCATCAACTTCTTGTTCTGTATGTTATAGACCCTTGTTCTTTAATATATGCTGATTGCTGAGAGGGGGTTGGCAAGCGTTAATCCCCAGTCCTAACTTATTTGGACTGGTTTATTCTAAAAACTATCTAATAAAACATTTATTTAAAGATAATTTCAGGAATAATTTCCCTAAAAGTTTGGTTAAGGACCATTTCTGAAAGGAAAAACTGTTGGAATTTGAAAATTTAGGTAGAAATTAGGGATGATGAAGAGTCAACATTTTGCATTATTGTGTATACGTTTTCTCAAAAGTGTGATTGGACCTACTATAAAGATTATGACACATAATCTTCAAAATTCAACAAAGTAACTATACAAATTGTACGAGACTAGATTAATGAAAGAATGGAAGAAGAATTGAAGATGATGACGTATGAACTCCACCGCATTTATGGAGGACTAAATATTATCAATTATAATATCGTAATCAAATATTTTCCAACAAAATATCTTTGCCATCCAACTTTTATTGGAGTTAATATCTAATATGTGTTTGTTCACTTGTCTTTTACATCCAAGTACCTGTTGTGCCCATGAACGAGAAAACCTACACATATTTGTTCTTTTGAAGAATCCAGTTTCTTGACTTTATAGCTTCTTAATATATTTCATTTTTGTTATTAGGAAAAAGAAAAAAAGAAGAAGACATAATTGAAAGTGAGAGCTGCCAAATCCACGTTATTGATGAAGCTAGCGAATTAGTTATTTTAATTCTAAACATAGGATTGTAGGGAACAAATTACCTGTTCTTATTATAAGAACTGCCGTGCTTAACCTCTTTCATAAGCTTTTACCTACTTAATTTTTCTCTGTCTTATTTATTAAATACATGATGTTCATAAATTTTACCCGCCTGGTCCACTGGATATAGCTGGCAACTTAGGCTTTGTTTATCAAGTAACTCCTGTTTAATCAAAGTTACTTGAGTGCAAGTAACTCTTAACTATGAATGATCGTTGTCTTGTCCGTGGTTTAATAATTGGCAAGTAGCAGAAACTGACACTGCCGGCCCTTGATCCTACCCACATTACCCAACTAGTTGACTAATGTGGTAAAAGAGGGCCATTCTTCCAATTTACACAGATATCAATATACGCAGCAGCGACACGGTAGTCTGCGAGGCTGACATGTATTTATTGAGGCAGTGGAGATGTTGAATTAGAAATGGGAGAGATCGGCAGCGTTAATAAGGCCGGCAACGGTAGACCCAAGCCGGTGAAAATGTCAAGAGTTTTGAAGGCGTATTGTCTTGTCTTGGATTAATAATGTCATATATATGTCTTGTACTACTGCCCAAGTCCTGAGACATTGTATTGCTTTATTCTAGAATATTTAGTTTGTGGTGTTTCAATGGTACAACATGCGTAATGGTTATGGAGGCTAAAAATGCAAGAGCTCTTGTACATAAAAATAAAGCTGACTCACATGGCTACCATTTAAGCTAATTGAATGAAGTCTCCATCACATAAGCAAGCTGTCACGTTTGTCGTCTGATGGCAGGATATGATGGAGTATTAACTATTAACCTACTTGGTCATGACCATACGGAGGAGTTAATGACGATGTGGTAAAAGGCCCTTTCAGGGTGCAGTTATTGCATAACCAGACATTGGTACATCCTCTAAAATTTCCCAGGACTACAGTAACTTTAATAGGAGTAGAACTAGGTTCTTGCATTAACTATGAAAGGAAAAACTATTGTACGTATATGAGTCATTATATGTTGGTAGGTATGTGAAAATTGGTGATACAAATTAAAAACCAGTTTGACAAATGTACACATTCTTTTTACGTTGTTTCTTCTTATTTTGCAAATTGCAATACGATGTTACTAATTATCTATGATTCAATATAAAAGGATGGTAAGCGTATTTTATTTTAAAGTAGTCTTATTGAATTAACTCAACTAGTTAAATGTGCTTATTTGCCAAATCCTTGCGATATTTCGACTTTTGCTAGTGGCCATTATCTTATATGGTTTCTAATCAATAATTGTGATGTTAGGAATTACAGATATAATACCAGAAAATCACTAAAGAATGTCAAAAGAACCTTAGTTCTTCTGAATATACATGCAATAACCTTCCATAGGAAACTGGAGAAAAAAAATCAAAGTAATAATTGGATATGCCACTCTACCACCACTAACTTCTTTAGTCTTATTTATTGAAAAAAAATAATCATCTTTAACAAAGTGCTGGATCGCCTGTTTAAATGCCGTGTTAGAAACTATAAAGTCAACAAACAAAATATAGGATTCCATAGAAATCAAACAAACAAACAACCAGAGGGAATAGTAAAGTCCACTTCCAAACTGTCTTCAAATCTACGAAAAGCGTACCTATATCAAGTTATTGTATATGGGTCAGCATCTACCTTTGTGAATGGCCACAGGATGTACGGTGCAATACTACGTGAGATTTACATTTTTATATAAAAGATATTCAAGCAAACGGGTAGGAGTAATTAGAAGCTTAACCTATGAGAGTTGACATTAATCATCATGATAGTATCACATGTTCAGTTTTTTAGTAAAACTTAAAGGAATAAAAGAACAAGAGAGAGTCTGCAATTATTCGTTATTCCTTTAAAAGTCCGGTGAAGTCGTCATAACAAGCATAATGATATAATATTGCGATATAAAACACTTAAAATAGAACCAAGTTAAAATGAGAAAAGCGAGAGAGAGATAGGAATTATCACAAGACAAATTTAACCCAAAAAAAGAACATATTTACGAGAAACCTATCTCAATCTCTTTAATAGTAATTTTGTTTACAAAAAGATACACAAATAGAATCTAGAATGTATCAAAGAACAGGATACTTAAAACATATGAAAATATCCTATATATAGAACAATTAAAGTGGTAAATTTGTGTTTCTACATAATTCCCTAATTATAGTTGTGTTATAGCTATATCAAGCTTTAATAATGAAAGGCATAACTGATGTTTATCTTTAAATCTTAAATAAAGAGTAAAGGATATTTCTCCCACTTAACGGCACGTTTACTTTTATTCATATTGCTTATATTTCTGCTAGGCTGATAGGAGATCGATAATATATGAATTTATTAATGTTAATCAACTTTGATAGCATATCTGTCAGGTTATTTTTAGTATGAATTTTTTAAACATCTACTTTTTTTTTGATAAAGTGATATTAAACTTGAATATGTTTTGTCCTTAGATGAAATGATGAATTTTTTCAAGTGCAAATTGCTCTATCACAAAAAGAGTAATCTTCTCTTGTTTGTGTTTGAGCTCCTCCACTTAATATTAGTAATCAAATTGCTTATTTGCTAGCTTGTGTAGCTACAATATATTTTGCCTCCGTCTAGAAGTAGCCATAATAGATTACAATTTTGAGACCCAGCTTACAACATAACATAGGGTAAACTTGCTTTTGTCAAGATCACCTACATAATCTGAATCAATATAGCCTCTAATAATAAAGTTTGATCCTCCAAAATATAATGCACTATTTGAAGTACCCTTAATATATCTCAAGATTCTCTTTACAATACTCCAATATTTTTTACTATGATTTGCCATGTATTGACTAACCACTCTCAGTGCATGTACAATGTTTTGTCTTATACAGATCATAACAAACATTAAGCTACTCACTATTGATGTATATGGTAGTCGAGACATTTCCATCTTTTTTGTTTTGTTACTAGGACTCAAACTTGAAGATAACTTGAAATTAATAAAAAGATGTATAAAAATTGGCTTATAATCTTGCATATTGAAAGGTTGCAAGATTTTTTTCAAATTATTGGTTTGAGAAAGCCAAATTTTCTTATTATTTTTGTCTCGTTAAATTTGCATCCTTAAAATCTTGTTTGTTGGTCCTAAGTCCTTTATTTCAAATTCCCTAGCCAAACGTGCTTTCAAATCTTTAATATGATCTTTGTTGGGTTCATCAACATATAACAACAAGATAATGAAATCATTATCACCAAATCTCTTGTAATAAGCATAAGGATCTAAATTGAGTCTATTGCATCAATGGCTCATGATGAAGGAATCAAATATCTTATACTAGCATCTCAATGCATGTTTAAGACTATAAAGAGATTTGTTCAACTTACAAACCAAGTTTTCTTTTTCTTTTTCTTTTTCTTTAAACCCTTCTTGTTGGAGCATATAAATTTCTTCTTCAAGTTTTTCATAAAGAAATACAGTTTGACATCTAATTACTCTAAATGTAAATCATATATAGCACACATAGCCAAGACTACTCAAATAGTTGTCAATGGAACAATAGGGAAAATATTTTGTTGAAATCAATACCCACTTTTTTATCCTTTTGCTACTAATCTTGCATGATAATGTTCCATTTGGTCATTGCCATCTCATTTGATCTTATAGACCAAATTGTTATCAATGGTCTTCCTTCCTTATTGTAGAAAAACAAGATCTTGTGTATTATATAAGGCTTCAAATTCTTCTTGCATTGTTGATATCTAGAAAAACAACCATATAGAAAGTTTATGATTCTCCATCCTCTGTTAGTAAATAATATGCAATATTACTAGAGATGTCGATAGGCTGGGCCGGGCTGGGCTAGGAGCAGGCCACCGTGGCCAGTGGCCTGACCACGAGTTGAGAGACTCGTGGCCTGTCTGGCTAGAAGTCAATGGGTCAGGCCGAGCCAGGAGCAAGTCCACGTGGCCTGTGGCCCGACCAAGAGCTGAGAGGCCCGTGGTTGGACGGGCTACAGTGGCCTGACCCATCATATATTTTTTAAGAAAATCAGTCAAAAACGACATCATTTTTGACAAAACGGTCGGACCGGGCTCTTTTTACCATCCCTAAATATTACCTCCCATAATGTATTCTAAGTGCCAACCTGGTTCTCTCCTTTCCTAAGTTGACCATCGAAACTCTAGGGATGATAACTCAGCTTGTTCTTATTCTTCATACTCTATGCAACTTCTAAAGAATTTGAATCTTCTTGTTCTCGTCTTTCTTCAACTTGAACTGTAGTAGTCTTTAGTTTCTCCTCTGAAGTGTTATTATCTTCCTTTTCTTGTAACTTATCTTCTGCAAATATGACATCTCTGCTAATTATTACCTTATGGGTAGTGGGATTTCATAGGTGATACCTCTTAATTCCATTTGCGTCTCTCAAGAAAATGCACTTCTTAGATTTTTTATTCAATTTTGACATGTATTAGGAATTATACATCACATATGTAGAACATCCAGAAATATGGAGTAATGAATAATCAGTAGGATTACCGGTTCATATCTTTATTAGTGCCTTCATCCCAATTGTTATTGACAAAGACTAATTTATCACATAGCAAGAGGTTTTTATTGCGTCTATCTAAAATGATTTGGATAGACTTATAGTCCTCAACATTACTCTTACTCTTTCCAATAATGTTATGTTGATTTGCTTTGCTACTCCATTCTATTATGGGGTGTACGCTACTGTGAACTGTCTCTTGATACCTTCTTGTTTATGAAATGCATCAAACTCGTCGCTAACGTATTCGCCTCCATTATTTAACCATAGACACTTGATTCTTTTCCCAGTTTCAAGTTCTACATGCACTTTGAAATTCTTGAAAACTAGAAACATGTTGTTTTCCTTTTGATTGAATACACCCAACATCACCTAAAGTAATCATCAATGAAAGATACATAGTATCCTGCACCTCCTGCACCTCCTAATAATGAAAATGATGCTTGCCAATATCATAATGAATCAACTCTAGAATAACGTAGCTTTTAGTAGTGGAACTATTGAATTTCAATATGTGATGCTTACTAGTAGCATAATGCTTACAAAGGGGTAATGATACACTTTTGATCTATGAAAGAAGCTTTTGTTCTACAAGAATTTCTAATCCTCATTTTGACATGTGGCCAACTCTGAGGTGCCACAATATTGTTGACTCTCTTGCCATACTTCCTGATGTAATTGATACTTCTCTTTCTTAGAGTGTTTCCCCTTTTGAGCAAATACAAATCAATGACTACTTTTTTTGTTTTTATCACTACAAGTGCGCTTTGACTATTTTTATGATCTCATTTTCAACTTAGATTTTTCACTTGATATCATCAAGTTTTCCTAAAGACACTATACTTTTTTTCAGGCCCTTCATATGTCTTACCTCTTGGATGGTGCAAATTGTACCGTCCTATATTTTTAGTTTAACGATATTAATGCCAACAATCTATAAGGCACCCATAAATACAAATCCTTTTTTAAATGATTTATATTGGTCAGATCATTCTCTTCAAGAGTTCATATGCAAAATAACTCCCGAATCCAAAAGCCAGACATCAACAAAATGATTTTTACATTTTGTTGTTGCCTCGTTATAAAGGATTTCGCCTTCATCCAAGGTATTCGCAACATTACCTTGAGGCACTATTGCATTTTTCTCAATATTCTTCTTAATCTATACTCCTTGGTGTCCCCTTTCTTACCATAATTGTAATAATTGATATTCTTTTTGTTTCTTGACTTGGACCTCTTGGAACTCCAACTTGAATTAAGTTCTGTTGCTCTTTCTCTTGTATTGGATATTACCTCTGCTTGTTGTGAATTTGATAATCTATCCTCATTATTCTTGCACCTCAATTCTTCTTCTAAAATAGCAACATCTTTAAAAACTAGATAGCCTGTGAGAATATTATTAGTTAAATTTATGATTAGTTGAACACACGAATCTGGTAAAATTTAAAGAAAAATTTGAACATTCATTTAAATCTATTTTGTGGTAAAATTTAAAGAAAAATTTGAACATTCATTTAAATCTATTTTGTAGCCTAACTATGAAAACTTTTAAAAAAGAATATTAAGAATGTTGATGTAATCTAAAGCAGATTCTAACATTCACAAAGTGTAAAGTTATTCTTCTAAAAAGATTTTATTATGAAGCGACTTGGCTTCCTATAATTTTGTCAGCATATCTTGAATATCCTTTGCAAAACTTTTTCCCTCAAAACTAGACAAGATTTCATCAATTAGACCCGAGTGTACATTTTGATAGTTTGTTATTCATTTTCTTCCATTTGTTATCGTTTATGATCTCCATTAATCTTTCTCCGATGGCCTCCAAATAATCTTCTTTTGTTAAGATTACCTTTATCATCTTCCATATAGAGAAATTATTCTTGTTAAACTTTCCTATCTCAAAATTTGTTGCCATTTTTTATATAGTACTAAACTGATCTTTGATACCACTAATAGAAAGTTAAAATATAAAGCAATTAGAATACAACTAAGTTGAAATAAAAAAATAGAGAAAGAAAAGAATTAATACATGACAAATATATAAAAATAAAGTATATATTTAGGAGAAATATATCTCAATCCCTCTAATACAGTCCACTTGTCTATTTGTTTTTGTTTAAAAAAGGATACACAATTAGAATCTAGATGTTGACAAATTAAAATTGCATAGAAAGTGGATTTTGCTATCCAATTACACATACACAATTTTATTGATTGAAAGAATACAAATTTTACAAATACAAACTCACAATACAAATAACCGTTACGTGTTAACTTGTTGAAGTTAAAAACCCAAACTTTACATATACTCTCACTATTTCCTTTTTTATGCATATCTTATATCATATAGCCAAATGACTATATTTATAGGTTTCTAAAGTCAGTCAACATCAACTTTCACAAGGTGAAATAGTTGATAATTTGTAATTGTCAACAAATAAAAAGAGTTTGACATTAATTTTACTTGTTAATTTAACCAAGTCAAATACAAAACCAAGTAGATCAAGATGGCTTCGTGTTCAATAATTGAAGTTAAAGGAATGCAATTATCTATTTTCAAGTTTGATGGCAAAAACAATTTTGCAATGTAGAAACGCTTGATGGAGTTATATTTGAGAAGCAACGGTTATAGTAAAATTTTGGAGAAATTCTTAGTACAAAAAGAAAAATTGACGACTAAAGAATCGCAAAAACTAGTTCCTGATCATTTATTAAATGAAAAGCCTTGTTTTAATTTGTCAATCTGTTGAGTTGCTGATTCTTGAAAAAATATTCTATGGTAAAATAGCAAAGGAGACTTGGAACATTCTGCTCAAAACATATGAAGTAGCATACATAGTTAAACGAACAAGACGATAAGGTTTGAAAACACAATACAAGTTGAGGGAGCAAGGTAAAGATGAAAGTATTCATGATTATTTTTCACAAATGAAAAAATTGATCAATGAGATGAGAAATAATGGTCATAAAATTACATAGAAAGATATCGTGGAGAAGATCATGCACACGTTGATAAGTCGATTTGATTATGTTGTCACTGCCATTAAAGAGTCTAAAGGTTTGGAGTCTATGACTCTTAATGATTTGCAAGCCTCATTAGAGTCCCGTGAAATGTGTATGAATGAAAAATCACCAAACACAATGGAGCAAGTTCTAAAAGCCCGTATATTTGAGAAATGAGAAGGAACATGCAATTGGCAAAATAGAGCATACTCAAAGAAGTTCAAATTTCAGAGGCAAATGAGGTAAAAATTTTAAAACCAATTCTAAACTAAGAGCAAGGGAGAGTGAATTTCCTCAAGATAAATCCAATATTTAATGTTACAAGTGCAACAAATTTGGTCATTATCAATCCGAGTGCCAGTCACATATTTAGTGCCATAATTATAAAAAATATGGTTACTATAATAGAGAATGTCGTGCTCAAAGATAAGAGCATAAAGATAATCGAGTTGGAGTTGCTGAGAATAACTCAGAGACCTTGCTGATGACCGCTCATGAAACCAGTAACAGAGACAACTGCCAATGGTTGTTAGATTTTAGCTGCAGCAATCACTTAAGTGGAAACAAGGAAGTTTTGTCGAATAAAATGAATCATTTCATTCTTCAATAAAGCTTGCCGATAACTACCAAATTCCAATTTTGGGATGAGGAAAGATTGCCATAAAATTTAAGGAGTCTTTAAATTACATTTTTGATGTGTACTTTGCTCCTACTCTTTACTAGAATCTATTAAGCGTTGGACAACTATCAAGAAATACGATTTACAATTCAATAAAGATGGATGCACCATGAGTGACATAAAAAAAAGGGCATGATTCTAAAGACGAGAATGACATCCAACTGTCTATTTCCAACATATCTTAATTACGACAATTCTTCTTGCTGTAATACTATAACTATCAATGATAATTGCCTATAACATATGTGAATTGGGCATTTGAATTTGGAAACCAAGAGTGGGTTTTAGACTTGCCAACCATTCTAAGTTCCATACTAGATTTGTGAGTCGTGTAATGAGAAAAAAGCATAGAGATTCATTTCCTACAAAGCAAGCATGGAGAGCCAGACGTTCACTAAAGCTCGTGCATTCAGATCTATGTTATGTGGAGGTTCCATCAAATGGAGGTAACAAATACTTTATTACATTTATTGATGATTATAGTAGAAAGATATGAGTTTATTTTTTGAAGAAAAAATCTGAAGCATGTGAAGTACTTAAGAATTTTGTAGCGTATATTGAAAAACAAAGTGGTTATTCTTTTAAGACTTTGAGAACCGATAGAGGCACATAACATATTGTTTGTGATGATTTCTTAAGAAAACATGGAATTAATCATCAATTGACAGCTAAGTACACTCCTCAACAAAATTGAGTGATAGAAAAAAAAAAACTATTATGGATATGGTGAGAAGCACGTTATTTTGTAAGAAGCTACCTAAAGTTTCTAGGCAGAGGTTGTGGCTTGTGTGGTCTATATTTTGAATAGGTGTCCTGTTAAAAGTGTTCGAAATAAAACTCCACAAAAAGCGTAAAGTGGACAAAAGCCTAATCTTAGTCATACCAAGAGTTTTGGTTGCATAGCATATTCACATATGCCTGATGAGTTGAGAAAGAAGCTAAATGACAAGGCAAAAAAGTGTGTATTTCTCGGTTACATGGAAACAAAAAGTTATAAGCTTTATAATTTAAAGATTCAAAAAGTGATAATTAGTCGAGATGTTACATTTGAAGAAGATTTGGGTATAAGGTTAGTCAAAAAAGGAAAAGAAATCGTTGCCAGTACCAGTGTTCATAAACAATGAATTGGAAACGACTAATCAAAGTAGTATGGAAACGACTAATCAAACTGGAGGGTCATCTTCACCTCCAGTTCTTGAAGAGTCAACTCATGTTGATCCTAAAGCGACATCTCCTGCTACTTCACCTTCACTTAGGCGCTCACAACGAGAACGCCATCCACCAACTATTTGAAAGATTATCAAGTAGGTGATGATGACAATGATGAGGAAGTTATTGCCTTCTTTGCAGATTGTGATCCAGTAACATATGAGGAAGCAATTAGCAAAGATTGTTGGATCAAAGCAATGGATGAAGAGATTAAAGCAATTGAGAAGAACAATAAATGAGATCTAACTACTCTCCTAAAAGAAAAGAAATCAATCAGAGTTAAGTGGGCATATAAGACAAAGCATAGACCCAATGGAGAAGTGGAACGTTTTAAAGCAAGGTTAGCAACAAAAGGATACAAACAAAAGCCTCATATTGATTATTTTGAAGTATTTGCCCCAATTGCTAGATTGGATACCATGCAGATGATCATTTCTATTACTCCTAAAAGAATTGGAAAACAATTCCAATGGATGCCAAGTCAACATTCTTAAATAGTGTACTTGAAGAAGAGGTTCATATTGAGCAACCATCAAGTTATGAGAAACAAGGAGATGATGATAAAGTTTACAAATTAAAGAAAGCACCATATGGATTAAAACAAGCACCACGAGCATGGTATATTCATATTGATACCTATTTTCGGAATAATGAATTTTAGAGGTGTTCGTATGAGCATGCTTTGCATATCAAAACCAACAGGGATGGAGATATCGCAATTATTTGCTTATACGTAGATGGCTTAATCTTCACTGATAATAATTCTAAATTATTGGAAGAATTTAAGAAAGCCACGATTGCTCAACTTGAGATGACAGATCCTGGTTTGATGACTTATTTGCTTGGCATCGAAGTAAAGCAAATAGACAAAGGTATATTTATTTCTCAACAGAAACATGTGCAACATATGTTGAAAAAGTTCAAGATGGAAGAATACAAACCAATTTTAACACCAGTAGAGGTAAGATTGAAGCTTTTGAAAAATGGTAATGGTGAATTGGTTGATGCAATTAAATTTAGAAGACTTATTGGAAGTTTAGGCTACTTAACAACAACAAGGCCTGATATTGTTTACAAGAGTTAGAATTGTGAGTAGATTTATGGAAGCACCACGACAATCTCATTGGCGAGCCGCTAAACGAGTTTCGACATACATTAAAAGAAAACTTGATGACGGAATATTTTATTCAAATTCTAACACAATGGAGTTGGTAGGATAAATAGATAGCAATTGGGCAGAAGATATTGAGAAACAAAGAAGCACCTCAACTATGTTTTCCATCTTGGTTCGGGAGCATTTTCTTGGTTATCCAAGAAACAACAAATAGTAGCCCTTTCAACGATAGAAGCTAAATTCATAGCAGCATCGAATTGCATTACACAGGCAGTACGATTACAAAAAATTCTTGAAAATTTGCAGCATCAACAACTTGGTTCTACAAAAATCTTCTATGACAATAAATCAACAATTGCCTTCACAAAAACTCCAGCCTTTCATGATCGCAACAAAAACATCGATATCAAACATCACTATATTCGAGATTTGCTATAAGACAAAGAGATCATGGTTGAGTACTGTAAGTCTGAAGATCAAATTGCTAACATTTTTACGAATCCATTTAAGGCTGAATTGTTCTTGAAGCAAAAAAAGATGTAGAAAGTAAACTTGATTTTGTAATTGACTTGGTCAAATTAACAAGTAAAATTGATGTTGAATTCTTTTTATTAGTTGGCAATTACAAATTGCCAACTATTTCACCTCGTGACTGACTTTAGAAACCTATAAATATGGCCATTGGCCAAATGATAAAAGATATACATAGAAAAGGAAATAGTGAGAGCATGTGTAAAGTTTAACAACGTAAAGTTTAGGTTGTTAGTTTCAACAAGCTAACACACAATGAATTTTTGGGTTGTGAGAGTTTGTAGTGTGAGTTTGTATTTGTAAAATTTGTATTCTTCCCTCAATCAATAAAATTGTGAGGGTAATTGGATGTCAGAATCCATTTTCTAGGAAATTTTAATTTGCTAACAAGAATGTATCAAAACTAGGCAATCTTCGGAGAGAGCGAGGGGGAGAGTGCAAATCAATCTTTGAGAGGGAGTATCAGCTTCTATCAACTCCCTCATCCACATCTAGTGAAGATTGATCATAAATGCCAAGTTAAAAATTGCAGTTTCTAGGCTGTTGACAGTTCATGATACTTTTCCATATAACAGGAATGATGACAAACCCAATAAGTTCCTGATTACACATAAGAGCAGCTATTATTTAGCAGATAATGATACTTAAGGCCAACATGCAATAACTAATCAAAATAATAACAGGAATGACTAGATAATATGTATATACAACAGCCTTAAGACTAAAAGAGCTTGAAAAGAACCTGCAATCCCATGAGAAGGCGATATCGTTTGTACCTTCAAGGTGAAGAATAATCAGCTTTTTAGATTGTACTGCTACACTTGTGGAATGTTCAGCTGGACCATTAAATCAGCCTGTCAGAAAAAGCCCAAGAATCTGATGCGAGTCTCTCCCATCGTTCAGAGTTAGAGTCGCTCTTTGACAACTGTTCGAATCAGATTTTTACTATTCCACAACAACACTAAAGTCCCGTTATGCAGCAGCTTTCTATGCCCCTTTGCAAAGCCAGTGTTTGAACTTTTCTTCGACTTGCATCTTGCTATCATAACAATACTTAAGGAGCACCTGTCAGCATCCTGGAGCAAGGTTTGATTGTCAGAATGGGATGTGAAATTCAATGCCCAAGTTGGTTTAGAAGAGAAGAAAGAAAAATGAGGCTTTGGATCAACAACCGACTGTATAAGTACAAGCATACTATTATTTCTTTACGCCATTTGTTTTATGCCAATAAAAAATATTTTTCCTTTTCTTTTGTTTTACCTTTTGGTGTAAGGTGAAGCATATAATTGATTGGTTTTCTGTTTCCTAACAAACCCTCTCCTTCTCACTCTCCTTCCATGATCTTGAGATGGATATGACAAACTAAACTCTACGGAATATCTAAAATAATATGATATGTCATTTTGTCTTGGACTGCCTAAAAACTCCGTACCTGATTGATTTGCCAAAAGCAACTCAGTAACATGAATAGTTAGTAATGCAAATATAGAAACCCCATCCTTTGGATAACAGTCGCTTGAAACAGGTGCAAAAAAAAAAAAACCATGCCTTCAAAGTGCAACTTACTTCTGGAATGTCGAAGTCACCATCAGAAGCATCACATAAATCAAGTGATACTTGTCGTAGCATTGGCAGCTGTCATAAACATAACAGCATCACTGAATTTTAGCCATTTAGCATAACTAGGATAACAGAATCACATAATCATGTTTAGTTCTGGAATAACCAACCTCTGCAGCAGCATCACGGAGGAGGTTTCTATGTAGCCCAGAACCCTGCACAGTATGTAGTTGAGTCAGTTGCACTACATTGATCGAATACTCAAAGTTTACCTTGCTATTCTCCCATTTCAACAATTAGCTTAAAATGGTAAAGTTATATATTATAGCCTGAGTAATCCACACAACCACGTGTAATTGATCCCTATACATGTAACATTTAAGCATTGACAAACCACAACTGGAACACTGTTTGGAATCATTTCTAATTAACTGCTTATGCCCGTGCATAGTCTCAATCTTTAACTCTCTTTATCACCGTACAGAGGTCATGTTCATTGTTAACTAACAGATCCTCCTACACAGTAATGCGGAGGAGAAAAAGTAGCACTCTTAAACCTTTTGGTAACCAACTGAACATGACTAATACAATTCAGACAATCCAGACCCTAACAATGCCTCACTTATTTATTGCAAGCCTTCTTCTGTTAGTTTCGAAAACCTGTTCAAACAATCTAATATGTTTTTTTTCTAAATTGATTTTGTTCTAACTGTATTTTAACCACTTCTTTTAAATCATAGTATAACAGAATAATATCATTATGAACATATAATGAAGAACCCTGCCTAGATGTCTCATCACTAAGTTTTCATGAAGAAAAATGAGATCATGATACATTTTAGTTATACAAAACATATAGGCAATGTCAAGATCTATGTTCATTTGATATTGATAGATATATCCATGTAAAATGATAGAATAGAAAATTGCAATAACAAATGCCTTACAGTGTGACGCAACAAGAGATTTTCAAGTGCTCTACAATTGAAAAGAGAAGAAATCCCATTTGCTGATACTTCTCCACAGTCCTAATGAACAAGAGAGAGGATAATTCTATGTAAGCATACAAGACACATAAGACATTCCAAAATAAGCTAAGTTATAAGCCAATAACAGTTAAGAATTTTGTAAAGAGCTTATACTAAGTTTGCAATCTATTTTATTTCATTAAGTTTGGAGTGGCACATAGGACAAACATCGCATCAATACATTAAGACCATTCTTGCTACGGCAATGATCATTTTAACCACAACTTGAACATTAAGACCTTCTTTCCCAGAGAAAACAAATCCTAGGATGAGGACTAGAATTGTCTTTATGTGACCAAGTACTTGGAATGACACAGCAGTGAATATGCCAATACAGATAAATTGGCTAAGGTTCATTCCTACTACAACGCTGCATGATAGGATTATGAACAATTGCAGACAACAAAGAGCAACTCAAATCAAACATGCAATTATTTCTAAAAACAAGAATAATAAGAGCGCGCATTATATGTCCCGTCATAAAAATGAGAAAAATTTGTCGAGCCATGGAACCAAGTTGGTTGGTGCAGCGCAATACAATTTTCTGAATATCCACAATAGGAACAAAGCAACAACAGCAGGATAATCCTTAAATAAAGAATTCAAGCACTTAATATCCTAAGGCATAACATATAAAAGCACAAGTATAATTTCCACTAAACCACAACACGAAGCTACTTCCCCACTAATGGTGACGAATTATGGCTTAGGAAATTTAAAAGTATTTTCTTCTTTCTTCCAATTGGAATTTACCCACCTATTTTCCCATCCATCTTAAAATTTTCAACGGCAGACAGGAAGGAGTTAAAATTAGAAGACGTTAATGCTCCCACATAAAACATAAGCAATAGCAAGATTATTACACAAAACTAGATATTGTAAACCTCTAAATTCTTATGGATTACTAATAACTAAAATTTCAAAAACAAAAAATATACTTTTATACACTGAAAATATGACTTTTGGTCCTCTAAATAGAAACCACTAACAAAACATAGGCTAAATAGTCAATTGACATAATTGCACATTTACCAAACCCCCGTTGCTAAAAGAAGGCAACTCAACTAAGGAACCTGATGCACAAACGCATCAAGAATGAGTTTGAGCATCCAAGCGGCGTCGAAATGTAGATAAATCGCAAATCAAATCCCTACACTAAACATACTATTCATGTCCACTACTGATCCGAGCACTCGCGGATCTACTCGCCAAAAATCACATTTTTAACCATCGGTGATCGAGTAAAAAAAAGAGAGAAACTAAAGCACTGTCATATCCACACACAAAAACACGATCCTCCACACATATTTGTCTATCAATGCGTGCATCAATACACACGCATACATTTCGCATACAATCAGAAAGTTATTAGAAAAAAACACACAATAAGATAAGAGGAACGTATCGTCGAAAAGCTCTTCGAAGAAGACTTTGGTGTAGGAGATCGCGAAGAGGTAAAGGAAAAGTAGAGAGAGTAAAGTAGAGTTGTGGGCCATAACTAGAGGAAGAAATAGCAGAGCTGATGATAGAGAGCTATGAGAGAGATGGGACTGAAACTTATACGGTCATTCAGTCCTTGGAAACAAGAGGCAATGACCTTTGGGTTTCACATGGGGTAAACATCCTAGCTGGACTTTATTGCTTTTGTGGACGTATGGGTTGTTGTCGCCTAATACCAGATTGTCATTTGGTTTCACGTGGCAGAGTTGCATCGATGAATACACCGAATTGTCACAGCCATGTAATTTTTGTTTTTAATGCAAACATGATGAGATATTACAATTATCTTCTTTATTTTTTTGAAAGATTACAATTATCTATTTTAAATTTAAGAAAGGAAAGGTTTGGATACTAAGGTTAAAATAGCCGGATTAGTTCTAAAATATTTTTATTGAAAATATAATTTTATTAGAAGCAAGCGTAGCAATTA
>JAOQML010000005.1:37695552-37708894 GCA_027568935.1 Erythroxylum urbanii | reverse complement strand
GTGATTGTATTTATTGATGACATTTTGGTGTATTCGAGGAGCAAACAGGAGCATGCTGAGCATTTGAGGATGGTTTTGCAGATAATGAGGGAGAAGCAACTGTATGCCAAATTCAGTAAGTTGAATTTTGGCTGAATAAAGTAGTATTTCTGGGCCATATAGTGACTGGAGATGGTATACAGGTAGATTTAAACAAGATAGAGGCTGTGATGAAGTGGGAAGCTCCAAGAAATGTGTCGGAAATCCGGAGCTTCCTAGGATTGGCTGGATATTACCGAAGGATTATCGAGGGGTTTTCTTTGATCTCAGCCCCTCTGACAAAACTTCTGAGGAAAAATGCAGTGTTCAGATGGACTGAGGAGTGTCAGAAGAGTTTTGAGGAGTTGAAACACCGGTTGACTACTGCACCGGTGTGACAATTCCATCAGGGACTGGAGGTTATGTGGTGTATAGTGATGCGTCACATCAAAGATTGGCGGATGTTACAACATCTCTTTAAAATCAGTTGCTACACCTTAAACCAACATTACGAGTATCATATCATTTTGATTGATATTGATCGATAAGCATCATATCGGCTAAAAGTGGCATGAAATAAAAGGCTATTATTTCGGGTGATGATCTTGGGTGGTACTGGCAATTTTTTATTAGTAACAACCAGTACCAATTGAAACAATACATATCAATTAATATTAGGATTAAAGTAAAAATTGAAGAATTTAAAGGAGTCAATTATATATAAAAAAACTAACCTAACTCACTAAACCCTATTGTTCTTTTGTCTTAATTTATAACAAATCAATACCATAAACCACATTCCAAACTTATCACTTACTTCTCAACTTACTATCATTGTTGTCATTCCTTCACCATCACCTTCTCTATTGTGTTGCTATTGTAGGTCTAGCCCCATCCTATTAACATTTATTTTTTTAGTTCCATTAAAGATGGACTTTGAAAGTGTTATATGTCTTTATGGATTAAAAGAAATGAAGTTTAGGCAAGTTCAAGGCAGAAATCAATGATTAGAAATTGTTTTGGGTGTACATGCTCATGTTTGGGTTACACAGGTCGATGTCAGTGGAGGACATGACCATGTAAACTTTTGTAACCATATGCAAGTTAAAAGGTTACATTCTAGACACGCTTGTATGGAATTAGACATGACCATATAAGTGTACATGGTCATGTCTACCAACTATGTAAGTCGCTAACATCATGAATCTTTATGATGTCGAGTTTTGAAGGATACAATCACCATACACGGTAGTGTAAGCGAACGCTTGTGCTTGAAATCTTATCTTTTTTAAGATTAAAGGATAAGATTGAGAGACAAAAATTGCACAGGAAAAAAATATACAATGAAAGATGAATTTTGGATTCCAAATAGCATTGTTCAATCACAGTTTTATTAAACTTTGATTCCTAGAATTTGTTTAAAAGTTGTATTGGTATGTGTGTGTGTGTGTGTGTTTATAAATATATAAAGCTAAAGTTTTGAAACTCATCTCTTATATAAAGACGAGTTTTTGAGAACGCTGGAAAAACTTTAGTTATGGTTATTTTCTGATGTGTTCTTTGCTCAAATCTTAACGCTTGTATCTTGATATTATTAGATTTAGTGAACGTCTCATTATTAAAATCCTATGACCAATTTTGCTTATCGTCATTTATATTGTTTAAGTAGTTTGTTATTGATTTAGTGATCTCGTTGATCATGTGAGCTATATTGCTTAAAGTCCCAACAACTGTATTTTGATTGAATCATCAATTTCCATTAGGTGTTTTATATTGTTTCTCCTCCAAAACAAAATCATGCATATGATAATGTTCTTAGATCTTATCTAGTTTGCATAGTAGATATAAAATGAATTGAGACTCCGAGAAGATATAAAGAAGAAATATAGAAAGCAAAAAGAAAAGAACTTATGTTTATCATATGCCTATAACTTATGATTAGCTAGATGTTAATAATACATTTAATTTCTTAAAAAAGTTTTAACTTTTAGCTAACCAAAGTACAATACTTGATGCTTAAATAAGATGAATTGAATAATAATAATAATAAGAAGAAGAAGGAGAAGAAGAAGAAGAAGGAAATAATCATAATTTATTACATAAACGACTTCTCTATAATGGCCATGAATAGTTGCTCCTGGGATGGCCAAATAAGGCTTAACTTATCTTATTACTAGAGAATCAATGTGATATACATATCATTTCTTTTATGTTTTTATAATTTAATTTACAAACTTAAATCATATAAAGAT
This sequence comes from Erythroxylum urbanii, assembly GCA_027568935.1. Classification (NCBI taxonomy): domain Eukaryota; kingdom Viridiplantae; phylum Streptophyta; class Magnoliopsida; order Malpighiales; family Erythroxylaceae; genus Erythroxylum; species Erythroxylum urbanii. The sequence goes on along the minus strand of JAOQML010000005.1, from coordinate 37,706,624 downwards.
GACGAGACTTCATTAATACTCACAACTTAAAATTGAATTCAATATATTGATAGATATTTTATAATTTTATAAAATTGAAAAATTATTTTAAATTATTAAAAAAACCTAAAATAATATCTAATATTGATCAATATTAGTACTATACTTCATTCAAATTTGATACCAAATTTGGTACAATATTCGCAACATTGTCCTAGACACTGATGACATGACTCAAATAATCTACTTCCCTGTAGGCAAATGAACACTTACTTTTTGACATATAATTGTTGGTACCTTAGCTCCCGTAATACTTCTCTCAAATATATCATATGTTACTCCTAACTTGTAAAATAATGTCATCAAAGAAAATCAATAATGATCTTAAATAATCCTTAAAATTTGCGTTCATTAGACTTTAAAATGTTGCTGAAGTATCATTTATTGACCATATGATATTACCAAGAATTCATACTATTTTTAATAAGTCTTAAAAGGTTTTTTATAGATGTCATTGGAGCTTATTCTAATATGATGATACCCAGCCCATAATTCCAATTTCGTGAACTATCCAACCCTATATAACGCATATAACAACTCTTCAGTCGAGGTATTAGAAAGTTCTATAACTAGAATAATAGTTCTATAATCAATACAAAATGTCTAGGTATCATGCTTCTTAACTAGAATAATTGGAGCAGTAAAGAAACTTACACTCTCTTGAATGATTCCTCGCTTTAACATCTCCCCTACCAATTTTTTAACTGTGCACTCCTACACATTTGTAAAGTTTTAAATTCATGACTTCGACTCCCTCTTTTAATTGAAGTCTGTAATTCTGGACTCTTAAAGGTGGTAAACCCTACTTTTGCACTCCTGCATACCTGTAAGGTTTCAGATTCACAACTTCCACTCCCTCCTTTAATTGAATTATGTTATTCTGGACCCTTAAAGGTGGTAAAACTGTTGGTTCCTCCAAAATATATATCTTGGTATTCCTCCGTGGTCTGCTATAACTCCCTTCACCTGCTTTTGATCCATAATCATATTGAGACTCAACTATGGATAACTACTTTCTTATCCTGCCTACATGTGTCACTCTTTTACAACTCACTAAAACCAGCTACGTCGCTTTTTTCTCACTCACTGAAAGACGTCGTTGTCTACTTCCTCTTCAGCTTCTACAATTTTCATCCTCGTCTTCCTTCATAGTTCATACCATTCCTATAGCTCATTCCCTCGTAAAACATTCCATATTTCAAGTCATTGAATAACAATAATTCAGGTTCAGTTCACATATGAGTGCAAGAGCAAAACGTGGCTGTAGAATTAATGACTAGACTAGATTGCAAAATCTGGTATCAGGGGTTACCTATATACACAAAGCCCACCGCCTATGTATTATATTCATCACCTGTCTCATGCCATCATAAATCATGAGCTTTAACTCAATATTCCCATCTAAAGTTAAACATAATAAGCGACAAGAGGCAAAGACCTGCCATCTTTAGAACAACTCAAACTCAAGGTGCTCTCCTGTAGCTTCAAACTCCAAGTACTTACTGATACTTTGATGTGGAACTCCAATGTCATAGTACTCTGGCAATTCTGGGGGAATGGCACAACGTATTAGTGCCCAGTTCAAGCCCTCAAAGAATGGATGTTGTTTGATCTCAGCAGCTCCTCTCTCTGATCCTAGCCGGTTTTCAGGGTCCTTCACCAATAATCCACTTATAAGATCCCTTGCTTGAAAACTAACAAGCGGGGCATCTGGGAATTTCAAGGTTTGCAACACAACATTGGCTAATGTTTCTTCATTCCCAGAGCCCTTAAAGGGTGTTTTACCGTATAGGAGTTCATAAAGAAATACACCAAACGTCCACCAATCAACTGCTGCTCCATGACCACCTCCTTTGATGATCTCAGGGGCCAAGTATTCATGGGTTCCAACGAAGGAATTTGAACGTGCATCAGTAGGCTCAGCCACAAGCTGAGGCAACGATCTGAATTGTGGTGCAAGATCAGATTTTAACTTTCTTGCTTTAGCGGCAGGCAAAAACCTAGGACTGAAGCACGGGACTTGGCAGGATGGCTCAATGCAGAAAGGTTCAATGCAGCTAGATTGTGTGCATGGACCAGACATCTTTAAAGGATAAACATCAGTTGAAGATGATTTTAGAAGAGTTGGATTCACACTGCATCTCAGCGAGAGGTCAAAATCTGTGAGCATAATGTGACCATCTTCCCGTACAAGAATGTTCTCTGGTTTCAGGTCTCGATAAACGACTCCAAGCATGTGCAGATATTCCAAAGCAAGGAGGACTTCAGCAACATAAAACCTGTTTACATAACAATATCAAATAAGTTGAAGGCTGTTCCCCAAAAGCGAAATTAACAAAAGATAGTTAACACTACTTATTATGATATCAATCATTGAAGAGTTCCATCAAACGCATAATGCCAGTCACGCAGCAGAAAGCATAAGTTTGAAAGCATAAGATAAGAAAGTGCCGGGTAGCTTTAAACAGATAAGATATTAACATTGACAAGCATAAGCAGCACAAAATGCATCAAACATAGTTCCCAGGTCATAAGATTTACCATGAATAAAGTATAAGAAAAAACTAAGGGAAAAAAAAAGCGATATCAATTGTCTCATTTTTATCCTACCTGGTTGCCGATTCAGGGAAACTTCGACCAGGCTGCTTCTGACGAAGGACGTGTAGATCACCACCAGGACAGTACTCCATAACTAAGCATGATAAATTCTCTGATGTGAATTGGGTATATAGTGTAGGAAGAAATGGATGGTCTAACATTCTCAATATCTCTCTTTCAATTTGGGCCCGTGGCATCTTCTTCCTCCTTGCAAGAAATTCATTGTTCATGACTTTTATAGCAAATAGGCAGTTTGAACCAATTAGTTCGGCAAGATACACGGTCCCTATATCTCCACAACCAAGCTTCTTTAAAAGATTAAAGTGTCTCAAACTTAAGGCTCCTTCCTGCATTTTAACCTGCCTAATCAGTTCCCACCTCACGTCCCTTGACATGTGGGGTCTGTTGCCACAACTAGGCCTGCTTGCATGGCTCTCCTCACTATTGGTAGTACTAGTGCTGTAGTCACCCAGGCTACTCTTTGAACTTTGGGAAAATTCCCCTTTTTCTCTGGATTTTGAATTCTTCTTCGCTTTACTAACAACTTTGCTTTCATTACAATTGTTTGAACTGAGTTCTACTTTAGTAGGCTCAGTATTTGCAGTAAATTCAGTGGTAAAACTAGCAGGAAATGAAGCTGGAAAATCTCTATCTACATTGTCAGTTGCATTCTTCATAGCACATTGGCATTTCTGGCAAACCAGCTGACCTGTGCTAGGGATTGAATGATTATTAACTCCATTAGAAATGGAGCCAGTAGTGGAATTTTGTTTAACCTTTTTCTTCACAGAACTCTTGCTCCGAAAGACTGGTTTAGCAAAACGTGGGGTACTTCTTGTGAACTTGCCAAGCCTGTTTCCATTGGCCAAAGGAGAAGAGGCAGTACGTGACCTGCCTTTCTGACCTGATCGAAGAACTGACGAGTTGTTTGGCACTTTGAACGAATTAGAAACATCTATATCTGGATCTAGTTCCCTGCCAGCTGAAGCAGAACAAGACAGGGATGTTGCTGTTTTGTTGTCCTCAGTTTTTGTCATCTGTGTCTTAGATGCTTGAGCTGCAATCTTCTTTGGTCCAGAAATGACATCAGTGGGCATTGTTGAGGTCGCAATACTCTTCTGTGTTGTTGAAGCCACAAATGAAGGATAGGAATGAGAAAGATTATTAGGGGACTTTGCTGCCTGACTCCCATAAATTCTTGATGCAGAACACACCTCATTTTGCAAAAGTGTGTTACCGGTATTATTATTTCCGTTTGGAACCCCAAATCTAGGGGAGGAATGGGCACTTTGGTTTGGCGACTTTAATGATGCAGAGACAATCTCATTTCGCTTTCTAACACTATTTTGATTATTAGTCTGAAGAATAAAATGAGGAGAAGATTGAGTACTTTGGGTGGGTGACTTTAAGGAATGACTTCCAGCTTTTCCGGACTTAGAACCAACGTTGTTATGCATCATTGTTTTACCAACGGCATTTTGTGCTTTTGGGTCTCCAAATCTAGGAGAAGAAAGGACATTTTGGTTTGCTGACTTCAACTCTCGAATTCCAACTTCTCTGGATACAGAAACAATTCCACTGGGCATCCCCACAGTGCTTTGTATAGTAGGAGCATCAAATCGAGGAGAAGAAAGAGCAGGTTGGTTGGGTGACTTCACTGCCTGAGTTCCAGCTTCTCTATAAGCAGGACCGGTCACATTCTGCATGCCAACACTGTTCTGCATTGTTGAAGCAACAAATCTAGGAGAAGAATGAGCACTTTGGTTCGGTGATTTAAATGCTTGGAATCGAGGAGAAGATAGAGCACTTTGGTTTAATAACTTTCCATCAGGCACCTTCTGTGAAGAAGTCGGATGACTTTCTTCTAAAATGAGAGAGATTTCAACCATCTTCCCTTTACTTCCATCCAAAGGAACTCCGGATCTAACAGTTTCACCTACAACGGAATTGTATAAATTTTTTATCCTTCCAGCTTCAGAAACTCTTGGAGAGCCAGTTGGCTTAGATAATCGTTTCATAGCTGCCATTTCTGATGCCTTTGAAATGCAAAGATCCCTTAATGCCTGCTTTAGAGACACTGGTTCAGAATTAACAATCCCTGATGGATGAGGAAAGCCAACGGTAATTGGCCTTTTCATAGGATTTCTTCTTACAGGACTAGAGCTTGCACTTGCTTGATTAGAAAGACTGAAACCTTTGGTTGAGTTTTTGAGACTGATAGCCTCAAAAAGCTGGTTAATATCGTCTTCTAGAAAATCTTTCAATCCCAGTTTAAGCACGGGAGGCTTCCTGTCATGGCTTCCTATACTTAATCCGGAATGAGATCTTGAAGTACCGCTTGAATTTTCATCTGAATTAAGCCCTTCTCTTGCTTCAATTATTTCGCAAGTACCACAGTATGACCCCATCTTTATTGTGGTCACTGCCCTAAAGCCAACTGGTGGAGAAGATGTTTGATTACACGATTCAAATATCGTTCACAAGAGAAACCAACTGATCAATTGTCAACTTTTTCCAATACTTCAACGATCTGACAACAAGGAACACCTATCGTAAAACTTAATCTGATGCAAATATCTTAGAGTTCGAATGGTTCCTGACCTCTGTACACTCACCCCGAAGTGCAACATCCAAAGCCTGGTATTCACCTAAAAGCAAACAATAGGAGTCAAACACAAACAGAAAGCATAAGCCAATGAATGTCTAAAAACCCAGTAATAAATCAAATCAGCATGCGATAATGAAATCTATTAGAACCGAAATGCTTGGTACCACCATTATTTAAGCCCGATTGTTGCTCAAGCTATTCGAACTCCGAACTTTAGCTTGATCTCTAAAAGTCAATTAAGTTTCTCTTCACAGCATGCACAGGGCATATATCAGGTATACTAACGAAAGGGGCATCTCGACACCCAAAAAAGTAGGAAGACAAAAAAGTACAGTGAATTCTAAAGTATCAGCTTTTCCATGGTCACACACATTTCAGCATATCATATTTAGCATTCACTTAAATCCCAAAGAAAAAAACATGAGAATACTGTCCAAATTCTCAGTTTTTCACTTTTCCAATCACAAATATAAGGGAAAAAAAAAGACGTTCATGATAGAAAAGAAAAGGTTCAACCTAACTCTTACAGCAGACATTATTACTAGCTAAATCACAGTTTCAGACTAAAATTATAAACGTGATTCGTGAAAGCAAAAAGACAGAACCAAATTTTGTCTGTAGATTACAAACATGAATCAGACTCCACCCCAAAAGTTGAAGACATTCAACACCAACCCCACATACAAGATCGAAACCTAACCCAGTGGAAAAGAAGAGAGAAATATACAATTATATCAACAACAAAAAAACTGAAGAAGAAAGAAAGGAAGAAAATTACCAGTGCTACTTCTTGGTTTCCGCTGTTTTCATGTTGGGCTGGGATTAGTCTGCGGAGAGATGGGACCAAGAGCACGTTTGTGGGTCTCACGTAAGAGGAAAGCTAGATAGATGCTGGTCGACGCAGACGTGTAGAGTAGACAGTAATAATGTATATGTGTGTGTACGAAAGAACAACAGAGATTACAGACAGAGTAGTTATTAACGAGAAAATGACGCTGATGACAATAAATTCTTATCATCACGTCTACTTGGTTGCAAAATTTTTTTTGAAACAGTAGATTTCCCATCCAATATTTATGACAATCTGTTTAAACGTATGATTTACTTAATCAACTGGCTTGTCAAGCAGATGATAGGTAAAAGGTTAGGTTAATGGATGAATGCTATATAAGACTAACAATTTTTTAGAAATTTTTACGTTAAATTGAATATTTACTAAGAATATGTTAATTCTAAATTATATATTGGATTCCTCAGCCTTAAAAATTGTTATTATTATTACTATCATTTAAATTTACAAGCATCCGTAGTTTCATACTATTATTTTGATTCATATTTTGACTTTGATATAAAAAGAAATAATTTACTTTTCTCAATATGAATGATTAAAAAGCTCGACCAATTTGGTTGATTAAATTATAAAAATCTTGAACTGTTCAATTTTTCAATTTTATTTTTAATTTTTCGATTCAATTTATTTTAATAATTCTTATTGTTAAAAAATAATCAGTAAATTAATTAATCGGTCAATTTTTGTAACTTAATAAGTTTTTATAAATGAAAATAAATCAATTAATTTTTATTTAACAAGTTTTTATTAGACTTCAAATTTTTTAATTGATAAGAACAATTTCTCTTAATAATATTTTAAATATTTTAATTTTATTTAATCTTAACTAATTTTATAATAATCTAATATCGATTGAATATTTTAAACTTTAAACTTTTTGTTAAGTTTAATTTCCGGTTTGGTTTTTAATTCATGTTTCTAAGATATGCGTAATTATCTAAGAAAGAGGATATAAAATAGAATTGGTGTAAATGTTGATATGCTTTTGTTTTCATAATCCCAACAAGATCTCACAATGATGGAGGTGTAATTTTCTATATAAAGGAATTGACGAAGATGTACCAAATCATTTGGCCACCTAATGCGAATCTTCTATGATTAACTTTGTTCTGCGAGCACAAATCACTTGGATTGCCAAGAGTAAAGAACAATGTTTGACAATATAGGTGTAGGTTATACCAAACGGGAAAATGATTGGTTGTGGGATTTGACTTGTGCCATTGGCCTGGTTTTTCTTGCAAGAAATAAGGACTGCAAAATCATAGCAATCAACAGCTATATAGAAACCTGCATCCTGTCCTGCCGATCAAGTTTGTCATGTATAGATTTTTCATAAAATAAAAATAATAGGACAATAATACGGTATTAATTATAAAAATAATAGGACAATTAATTAAATATTATTAGCATCTTAACTTAATTTTTAAATTTAATTTGTATATCATAAAAATAAATTATTATTTTATATTAAATTACCTTGTCTCGTTAATTTTTAACAAAAGTTTAAAAGAATGAAAATTTTAAATTAAAAATTAAAATAACTTTTTATAAAAATAAAAATTATTTATTTAAATTATTTAAACTCCAATTTTTTACCTTGAATAATTGAGATAGATGTGGATGAATCAGATATATTAATTTTCTTACTTTTATTATTTTTACCATTCAATAATTGAAGAACAAGAACAAATGTCAAGGCAGGCAGGGCCAGCAGCAGTACTGCCATGAGTATTGAACACACAATATCTGATGAATCTAAACATTTTTGGCATCTTCTTCACGTCCATTCAAAAAATACAAAATTATTATATAGAGTCACGAGTCAAGAAATGAGAGGTAAAATCATATCATCTATTGTTCTTGGTAAGGTAGAAACCAAGGCATGAAAAATGCAGCAACTTACTTATTATCTATTGCAGTTTGAAATCCAGAATTAAATGATTTAGGAATTGAGCTGCATTGGAATTTGAAGGGCATTAAATGAATCGCTGGACTCGCAGTTCATACAAACGTTACGACGTCGTTTCTGGGGACAAAGTAATTAATAGATGTACCTTGTCAATCCCAAAAAAGGGAGACAAAGGGCTCGAATTTAAATTAATTAAAACCTTAAAAGAAGAACCACCTCTCATCACATAGGAGCCTCCACCAACCGGCTTTCTCTTTCCCCCTTTTCTTCTTACATGAACTATTAAATTGATTCTATGGAGCGGGTTATCCTCCGCTTTCGGAGAAGGCTCTGGTAAATACTGGGGAAGAGGATGCAGCTATTTCAAATAATGGTGCCCATAGACTTTGCCATAATTAGTTCCTAAAAAGGGGAGCATAGGATCCTTTCGCAGTAAAACGTAACATGAAGTATTTGCTATTCTAATCCAAATGGGGTCATCGCATATAAGAATAATGAATTATAGGATCACACAAAGCGCTAAGGTTCCTGTGTTTCTTATATTGTTGTTTCCCACAACTCTTACTACACAGTCGTAATTGAATATAAAACATAAAAAGAGGATGACATCAACTTTTATAATTCTATGCTACAGAAGGTCAGATCATAAACAGGCTTCTACAGAGTTTACGGAGTAGTCCAAATAAGAGCAGTAGTTTCAAATTTTAACCAGAAAAGAGAGACATGAAAAACGAAAGTGTAGTAAGTAAGAAACAATCCGCGAAATAAATGTCACATGATCTCGTGTTAAATTGGCATAAGCCAAGTATCTACAAGAAACGACAGATCGTTTGAGCATTGTCCACGTGTGATGTGTTGCCATTGGCATCACTATCCATTTCGTATCCTAATGTTGAAATCTTTCAAAAGGAGTAATTGAGTCTCCAAATTGACATGGACATATTATGTTGATGTCTTTTATGAATAAGCAGGGTTATTGATCTACTAAGTCTTTGGAAAAAGTAGAGGATGAAACCGACGATATACAACATATGATAAACATTAGGCAAAAGCACCATTTTCACATGGTCACCACTCACCACCCGCCACGAAGTTGAAAGGGATAGTTGTTGTTTGTCGCTGTTCCAAAGTAAAGGTACCGCTAAGAAACAAAAGCTTTAAGCTTTCTTTATGCATTAAGATGAGATATGAAGGCAGGTCCCCCATATCGCAGAGGGGTTATTGACACGTGTGGAGTTTTGTTTGCCGATAATTATCTATGGGGAACTTAGTGGGCTTATGTGTACACTTTCGTTCTTCGTTCCCATTTTACACTTAATAGTACTATTATGGGTCCATGAAAACATCAAATAGTTTTTATTAAACCCACTTAATAACTTCTTCTTCTTCTTTTTTGGCATCCAACTACAAACATCGTTGGCTTGTTGGTCTTTTTCTTTTGAAAATGAGGTATAAAAGAGTAGATCCTGCTGTGCAATTGTTTTCCAAACTAACAATCATTCTGTGGTCCTATACAGCGGCCAAACTCCACCGAGTTTGACCTTACGCAATCATTTACCTATGTCGGTACCAAGACAGTACGGAATGACATGAAACATTTGAAACATGTTTTTGCCGATATTTTAGAGCATATAGAATTAAGTGGTGTGTTGGAGTAGTTTAAATTAATATATTATTTATAATGTGATTACGAGTTCAACACAATTACTTAATAGTCTAAACATTTCATTTTAACGCGATTTAAGGGTTTAATTGACACTAATGATTTTCCTTTAAGTCTCACCAATAATTTCTTAATTGAATGCCTGTCTTAACTTTTCAAATCAAGATGTTTTCCCGTACACTGGTGATATGCATTGACAACACAGTCGATACATTAATTTAAAATTCTGAACATCAAGATCTATAAAATAGTGCATGTAGGCCTCTTGTTTGTCGGGCTAGATACGTGAAGCTGGTCAGGTCCAATCACCAAACTTGCTGATTGAAAAGTCATAGCTAATTCGATTAGTGTGAGGCCCAATGACCAATGTCATTCATATATAAAGCCTGAGCTTTGACCCATTTAGACATATAATCTACAAGTATTTATTTATTTTTATTAAAAATTGTAAATAACTCATAAAATTAATGCTTCAAATATCAAATATTTTGTAAACTAAAATAAAATTTTCAGACATTTCATCTCATGAGAAATATTAGACAATTATCACACAATTGTACTTACTTTTAGCAATATTTAAACAAAGTGGAACAATAAAAACTTGAATGAAGAACATTCTTATCTGTCCTATTTGCATAATAATGCCCTTTAGTTAGACCAGTATGATGGTGGTCCAAAATCTTCCATCCCTCCAATCGAGAAACACATCTTCTAAAAATATAGTTTGTATAAATCTTACATAAGTATGGATCCTCCCAAAAATAATCCTTCAAATGAAAAAATGGATTTCTTCATTTACTGATGATAAAGACCTTTAAGAAGAATCCTAGTAACCAAATAATTAGTAAATATATTAAATGATGGAATTCTTTTAAGATTGCAAAGGCGCTCTTTAGGAAATGCACCATTAATGTCATCTTCTTCGATCTTCTCCAAATTTAGGTACTCTTCACATGATAGATGGTTAGCTGCAATATTTTCAACACTCTTTTTATCTCTAATCTCTAAATAAAACTTTTATAAAAAAAATAAGATCTATCTAATTAGTCTTAATTTAGCATCTAGCTCATTCAACAAATATCATAGTATCGAGTGGTCAGCGTGGACAATAACTTTGGACATGATTAATTAAATCTAAATTTATCAAATGAAAAAGATCACTTATAGCAATTCCTTTTTTCTAGTTCTGTGATATCCAATGTTATAAATATCGTACCGGTCTTGGTACTGAATTGAGTTCTGATACGGTACTGTACCGATACCGATCAATATCGAGTATCATTTCAGATAAATTTTTAAATTTATAAAATAGTCCCTGATTTTTTTAAAGATTGCAAAATAGTCCCTAAATTTTTAAAAAATTTCTTCAATATATTGGAGAAAAGAATTTTTTATTTTATAACTT
>JAOQML010000005.1:37679512-37695452 GCA_027568935.1 Erythroxylum urbanii | reverse complement strand
ACATTATTACTTATTAAAATTTGATTTATTTTCTTTTTTATTCATTTAAAATTTAAAATGCAAAAAGCTTTATTAACCTTATTATACAAAAGGATAATTTTAGGATAAATTAGATTTTAAATTCAAACTTTTGTCTAATTTTATAATATTAACTAGAATTATCAAAAATATTCATAACCTTATTGACATGAATTACTATATAAATATAAATGAGCTCATTTATAATTTTACACTACATTTACATAATTAAAATAATTAAATAAATAAGTAAACGAAAGCTTTTAGAATGAAAGGACATTGCTTTAGCTTTTGTTCTCTCTCTGCCCTTGCAACGACTTTCTAATTTCTTCTATTCACCTTCTTTTTTGACATTTTTTTTATTTGTTGTGCTTTTGTGAAGTCCACCTTTGATCGATGAAAATCCACTTCAAATGCATTTTCTTGTTTTTTCTTTGTTTTTTATGCGCTCTTAGTTGTCTAATTGTCCCTCCCGAACCCCTTTATTGCTAAGCTCTTTAGTTTTGCCTTTATAGTTTGACATTCATATTATAGATCGGGCACAAATAAGTACAAAATTGTATGCCAAGTTGTATACATAAAAAAATACTAGATCCTTGATTTTGGAGCAAACACCTTCATAAAAATAGGCTCAAAAGATGAAAAGAGACTCATCCGTATATAACACAAACATGTACCTCTTAAATAGGTGTGCAACACTAAAATGAATTAACATGTCTTAAACTGTTCAAACACAACCATATAAGCTAAAAATTTAGAAATAATAAAGAACACAACCTAGTATAAGCTAAAAATTAAAAAATAATAGAGAACATAGGCAAGTATATAACCCTGTATTAGGTCATTTTCTTGCTTTGTATCTTTATAACTTAGTCAAAATAGTTTTAAATTGCTTTGAACTTGTCTGAATTTGTTCATTCGACTCCAAATAAGTGAATTACGACCTAAAATTAAAATATGAATGAATTAGGCACTATGAAAAATTTGAGAGAGAATTTTTAAATAACATATGGACCATATTGACATGTCTCTGTTGAAATTGTTAGGGTTTTCTTGTAAAAAGGAGAGAGACCTGGAGAACAAAGGTGGGATGAATGGAGGACAAAAGGATAGCTAAAGCAGTCAAGTATACACTAGATAACATTGAATTGAAGTGTCTAAGATCAAGAAGGAAGCAAATTTGGAGAAAAGCAAGAAGACCTATCAAGATTCAATAAAAAACAATAAGATTTTAAGATATATGAGAATGTTATCTTTTATCTTATTATTTTTTATTATTGATTTTCTTTCTCTTTTTATGAATTAAATTGGGATAGATCTAGGTAAGATAAACTTTAGAATTTATTGTTTGGATTTAGTTCTTTATTTAATAAAACACCCAAGTTTTCTTGAAAATTATTTATGAGTCTATATTATATTGAATTAAAATATGAAAATGCATTTGATTCAATTTTTGATTTCATATATAGGGAATGAGAAATCATATCAAAAGAACTCATAGAACAAATTAATTTATTCTTAAGGGGTTCTAATTAGAAAGAATTGTCAACCAATCAACTCAACGATAGGGGCCATATGTCTTGAGAAAGAATATGGTCGCAGGAAACCAATTTTAAACATTAAATGAATATAAATTCAAGCATAAGAAAGGTTCTAAAAGTATTCCTCATCTGAATCTTGTTTATCTATTAATTGTTTTATTTTTGTTTATTACTTTAATTCATTATTTACTATTTGTTATTTAGTTTAGTCATTTTTGCTACTTTAAAATCAACCGTTCATTTTATTAGATTAGATAATAAAAAAGTAGTTATTACTAGTAGTTATGGTCCTCATGGGATCAACACTTACACTCACTAAAAATGATAAATGCACTTGCTTAAGTGATTTACTTTTAGTATTGTTATGTGTTTCGAATATATTACATTCCATGATCTCCCCGAGGTCTTTTGTAATTTTTTCCAGCTTAGCTTGAAAGGTGTTTCTCTTCATATCAACACTGTTATTCATAACTAAGCTATTATTTGGCTTTCTTAACCTCTCTAACTCCAAAGAATCAATTTACTCATATTCCGCTACTTTATGTAATGCCATAACTTCAATCAAGTCTTTTGTTTATTAATTTTGGGTTGACAAGTTGAGTTATAATTTGCAACCATATCTAACCATTTTAATTTTGAAAAGCTAATCATATTCCAGAATACAGAATTTGTCTCATCTCATAAATCACTTTCAGTAGAAATCATTTCAAATTGTAAAATGTCGAAGAAGTTCAAGATTTTTGTTGGATTTGATTAGGTCTTAAAGTGAAAAGAACATTACCAAGATTTGGGGAAAATTATCAGATTAGGTAGTATTTTATTGTGAAACTCACTAACGCCACAATGGCTCTACGTGGTCTAGTAGGTTCCATATAAAGTGGAAAATAACAAAAAGTCATGTATGCAATAATATGACATTTAACTAATGAAACTTTAATGAGATTAAAAATATTAAAATAAATTTTTAATCTAGATTGTATGAGTTTTAAAATTTAGTCATTGGATTTAAATCTTTTAAAAGTTAAACATTGAATTAAAAATATTCAAAAAATATTAGGCACTTTTAAGTTTATTATCCTAAAAAAATATGCTCACAATTGACAATATTAGCTCAAATGACTTCGCAATCAAATATCTTTAAAGAAAGACAATAGGTTAGACAAATGTAGTCATAAATAATTATTTTTGTACGAAAAAATGTTGTTCATATATATAAAATCCCATTGTTAAAGATGGTTTAAATAAAGAAAATGAGCCAATTGTAAAGATTCAAAATATGGTGAGATGTGTTAGGTCTTCTCCTACTAGCCCACAATTTCAAGAAACGTGTTCATATAAAAATATTAACAATAAAAGCTTTTAATGACTTTGATATTGAGAATATGTGGAATGCCACCTGCTTGATGTTAGAATCAACTGAAAATTTTAAAAGCAATTTTGACTTACTAGAAGTAGATAACATGTTTTTACCTTATATTTTGATGGTAATAAAATTAAAGGTACTCAAATGATTATATCCACGTAAGATAATTTATAATTTCTTTAGAGCACCTTGTAATGTAACCTTGGTTTATCATATGTGACTTCAAGTTGCTGCTGAGATTATAACTCTTCAAAACGTATTATGTGAAATGAACAGACATGAAAATCCATATTTAAGAGTAAAGAATGTTGACAGAGTTTAATTATATTTAAAATTTTAGTTAATTACAAAAAATCTCAAACTTTTCTCAATTTTATAATTATAGTTTAAAATTTTAAAAGTAGCAATTAAATATCTAAATTTTCAATTTTTTTTCAAATCTAGCCTAACTTTAGTATCTTTGTTAATGTTGCTAAGTGTCATTCACAATTGTAGGATTTTTGACTACACCTTTGAAAAGAATATATTCCAAATGAACTATTTTTTCCTATATGTTAATGGGTGTATTTGCTTCACTTTTAACAGGATGTTGATACAAAAAGTGTATCGATTGAAATAATATTATAGTTCTAACATTTTGATGTATAATTAAAGTTTTTCTTTAATAAGTGATCTTTTTTACTGCAGAAACACACTTGGTAAATCTTACCTATTTATTTTTTGGTAAAGATAAAGAAAAATTTTAAATCTTACCAATTTGTTTTAGCTTAAAAATATAAACTATATTGTTAAATTGAAAATTTAGTTCAAATAAGTACTAGCACAAGGAAATCGTTTAAACTCGGTCGGAGGCCAAATCCAGGCGACTATGGATCTGGATTTGATTGTGGACCTGTGGTATTGGGTTCTCATTAAACTATGTTGATGTTTATTTAGAATCTTGAATTGTGGAAGTGGGACCCGATATTTGATTGCTTCTGTTAATTAATGGAGTAGGGATAATGATCCTTGGCATCACCAATGACGTCAACCTCTCCCAACCAGTTAAAAACAATAGAAAGTAAAAACTGCTACATTGTGATCGAATGGACCTCGACTTCCATGTTCCATCTTCTTTTACTTACAATTCAAGGGAACACATCAGGTATCCTTATTATTCTTTTGTTTCACGAGCATCATCTATTTAATAAATAAATCTCTCAAATCACACTATTAAATGGCAGCTATCCGGGACGCGCAGAGGTATACAAATCATCGTTGAACAAAGCCTGTTGACCGTAATGTGAAAAGAATAACATAGAGTGCTTTATAAAGCTTGCAAGTTTTACTCGTGACTCGTCTCTCTCAACAGCTTTTATTTTGTCCAAGTTGGATGTAAACTTGCGAATCTATTGCAGTAGGCCGTCTTGGTTCATTAGCACTTCGTAGGACTTGCACCTGCACCGCTTATTTCCCTATGCTCTAAAACAAATTTCTTAATTGATATAGTAATTAACTTTTATAATATAAACACGGCTAAGTTGTAGACATTACATATGAATTATGTAATTCTATTTTATATAGGAAAGTACTTTTATAAATATAAAAACACAGAAGCTATTTTTTTATATAATTTATATTTTAAATAAACTACTAATAAGTTAATTGCTTCAAATCAAGTTGTATTCAATCAAATAATTTATAATGGATTTTAATAATAATTTTTTTTCTGTATTTTATAAAATCTACAAATTCGCGGTTAACTAGAATACCACCGTCACCTCAATTCTACGATAAGGAAAAAGAGGTTAGCAAATCACGTATTTGCACTGTCGTGGCAAGAATACACTCAGCAAATACGTACAGCACGTAGGCCTGCCACGTGGTAATGATGGTTTTTGGGAAAAAGTCAGCCAATAGGCGAGCTTAATCCGCCCTATAAATGTCTGACCAATGACAACCCTTCCACCTCACCGATATTGTTGCTTTTGTGCCCAGACGAACATTACAGTTTATCACTTTATCTTGAGGAAAGACTAGAGAGAGAGACAGAGTGACTACTGTCTAATCGATGGCGGAGAAGACCTTCAAGTACGTTATCGTTGGCGGAGGCGTCGCCGCAGTGAGTCCCCTTTGACGAAAATCTCTTGTTTTCTTGAATTTATCTGTTTGGATCTCTTGATGTGATGTTTAGTTCGTGGAGTTTCATTTCTTGGTTCAGATCTAATACTTGCTGTTCTTAGCTCATTAAAAGTGTTGTAGAATCTTTGGAACTGTTTTTGAATATGGTTGTGTCTTATCGTTATATATTGTTCTTGAACTTTCGGTTGGAGGAGTAGTTTGTCGTATGTGGTTTGGTTGACTAAGTTATCGTTAGAGTTTAGACTTCTTTTAGTTCTGTTAGAGAGAAGCTTTGTTGGAGGAAAGAAAATGATATTTGCAAACTTGTCGATTTAGCGATAAACCGTTACTAACAGCTTGAAACTTGAGAGTGGAAATTATTACGCGATTATTTGGCGACTAAAACTCGATCGTCCAAGTCATACAACGGAAGTTATAATCTGATGAGTGTGATAGCAATTGAAAGTTGAACTATGCAGATTATCTTTAGTAATTTGTTTTCAGTAGTCATTTTGGATCTGTCATAATTGTTCAGAGAAGCTGCAGCTTAACAGATTCAGTAAGAGTTCAGGGGTCCTTTGTCCTTTTGGTTTTTCTTAAGTGAATTTTCTTTTCACGCCGTTTTCTTTGTCTTCTGAGGGGAAAATGTAGGCATGATTATGAAACTCCTTTCTTTTTACCAAATAGAAGTAAATATTCGGAGTTCTTATTGGATCTTAAGTGGGATGTCCATTTTCCTTTTTGACTTATGCCCTCTTTGCATTATAGGGATATGCAGCTCGAGAATTTGCTAAGCTGGGAGTTAATCCAGGCGAGCTGGCAATCATATCCAAGGAGGCGGTATGCTTCTCTTTTACCTCAAGTTAAAGTACTACTGGATAATGAATTGCACTGAGGTATTTTCATTTCAGTTGTTCTGACAACAAGAAGATTCGCTTGAATTTAGAATTTGTGCTGTACAAGTGTTAATGCACTGCTAATTCTACTCATAGTGACATTAGCTTTGTCATGACTGCATTCTACCTTGGGTTTGTTAAAGTAAACAGCCACAAAAACTTGTCATATTGATGCTTTTTAATCCCTAAGAGAAAAATATCAAAATCTCTTTGGAGTTTGTACGTTCAGGATTTGTTTTCTTTGTTAATAATTGTTGTGTTTGAAAATAAATTTACATGAAGGATGCAGAGGTAATCTTGAAAAAGATTCTAAGAAATTCTAGGAATTTGATCAGTGCTGAATAATGAATTACAAGACTGCTTTATACTTACTTCAATATTGCTGTTTCTATTCTTCCTTTGTAATGCTTCATCGGGTGTGTTTCTTCCTCTGCTACTCTTGCAGGTGGCGCCTTATGAACGTCCTGCTCTCAGCAAGGCTTATCTTTTTCCTGAGGGTAGGCCACATTCTTTGGGCAGATATGGAATTAGCTAAATTGAGATTGCTTTTAACCTGAATTCTTAGTTTATTGAAATTCTGTTTTTTTATAGCAAACAATATTAACTAGTTTTCATGTTGAAAACTTTCTTGTTCAGGAACTGCTAGGCTACCAGGATTCCATGTCTGTGTAGGAAGTGGAGGGGAGAGATTACTTCCTGAGTGGTACAAGGAGCAAGGTGATGCTACTTTGCTCCATTGTAAACTTTGACTGAATAAATACTGAAAGAAAGAAGCACCAATTGTTTTGTTAGTCTACTTTTTTCTCTTCATTTATTCAAAATATCTTTGATATGTTTGCAGGGATAGAGTTGATCCTTAGCAAGGAAATAGTTAAAGCTGATCTTGCTGCCAAAAGTCTAATTAGTGCAGCTGGAGAAACCTTCAAGTATAATACTTTGATTATTGCAACTGGTTCCACGGTATGTTTTAGATGTCAAAGATTTCCCGATGAGGAATATGAATCTTGTGCCTTTTCACAACTAGTGTGTATTTATCTTGTTGCTTTGTTTCAGGTTATAAGGTTGACAGACTTTGGTGTGGAAGGAGCTGATGCCAAAAATATCTTGTACTTGAGGGAAATTGATGATGCTGATAAGCTTGTAGAAGCAATTAAAGCAAAAAAGAATGGGAAGGCTGTGATTGTTGGAGGAGGATACATTGGTCTTGAACTTAGTGCAGCTCTGAGAATTAACAACTTAGATGTTACTATGGTTTATCCCGAGCCATGGTGTAGTAAGTTGATTTTTGTCTTCTTTGTTTGTTAAAATGTATATTGATGGATGATTTGGTGCTCATCTTAGATTTCATGTTTCCTAACATTACCAAATGTTATTTCAGTGCCTCGTCTTTTCACGTCTGGCATAGCTGCTTTCTATGAGGGTTACTATGCCAATAAGGGAATTAAGATTATTAAGGGAACAGTTGCTGTTGGTTTTACTTCTAATTCAAATGGAGAAGTGAGTAATTTAACTGTCTTAATAACTTAAAATCATTACGGTGGCTAACCATGTAATAAAAATGGGCTGAACGGTGTTTTTTCTTTTCTTCAACTTCTTTCAGGTAAAGGAAGTGAAATTGAAGGATGGCAGGGTGCTGGAAGCTGACATTGTTGTTGTTGGTGTTGGTGGAAGACCACTTTCAACTTTATTCAAGGGCCAGGTTGCAGAGGAAAAAGGTGGAATAAAGGTTGGTGGAACACTTGATGTCTTTCAGACCCATTTCATATATATTTGACCAATTAATTATCCCTCCAATTGATCGATATGCTCTCCATATTTGCATCTTATAATTTGTTGTCCCATTTATTTCGTTTGCCTGCATATTGGTTTACTACGATTTCACAGAATCAATAGGAATGCACTATGATTTTACAGAATCAATCGGAACGCTGAAGGCCCTACTTAACCTAATACTGGAACTTATTTATTGCAGACTGATGGGTTTTTTAGAACAAGTGTTCCTGATGTTTATGCTGTCGGAGATGTGGTTACATTTCCTATGAAATTGTATAATGATATAAGACGGGTTGAACATGTTGATCATGCTCGTAAGTCAGCTGAGCAGGCTGTGAAGGTACGCCACTCTTTATCATTTACTTTATTCTCTGATTAAAGCTAGGGCATTTGGATACTCTTGTGTCCTTAGAGATTGACATTCTGATTTCGTAAAACTAGGAGGCGCTGACATCATGTTCCATAATCCTGATGAAGATTACAGCCCGATTTTTGGGAGTTTAGTTGCTATTTGCTATTTATGTCTATACAGTTCCCTGTTTATAACTCTTTTCCATTTGTTGTTTAGGCCATCAAGGCAAGCGAGGACGGTAAAACTATCGAGGAGTATGATTACCTCCCATACTTCTATTCACGAGCCTTTGATCTGTCCTGGCAATTCTATGGTGACAATGTCGGAGATACGGTGCTATTTGGGGACAGTAGCCCAACAACACAAAAACCGAAGTTTGGAACGTACTGGGTCCAAGATGGAAAGGTGGTTGGAGCTTTTCTGGAGGGTGGAAGTCCGGAAGAAAATAAGGCTATTGCCAAAGTTGCCAGGACCAAGCCTCCTGTTGAGAACCTGGATGTGCTGACTAAAGAAGGTCTTTCCTTTGCCGCCAAGATTTGAGAAGATTTGTATTGTGTATTGAGTTACCCATATATAGACACATATCATGTTTCTGGTTTTAGATTTTGAATAAAGGCAGAGTACAGAACTTTGACTTCTAATTTTGTTACGAGAGGGTTCATCCAGTAGTGCTTTCAAACTTCTCTGAGATTGCCAGCAGAGGGGCTGATTCGAAACAACCAACAAATGTGCAAACAATCACCTTCGTTTTCTGCCCTTGGCCCGATCTTCAGATAGAAACTATACTGCACAACGTTAGATATAAAAATCAACATACAAGTATTAACAGTTAAAAGACGTGTAAACAGGAATGATGGGAAGAGACTGCGGGAAAGTTATGGAAATGAACAGGGGAAGGCTTACCAACCTCACCTACCGAACGATGCGATATTCGTCAAAGGAATTAATCGGTACTTTTTTACAAAAACTTTATGTTAAGGCCTAATGTTATTTTTAGTATCATTAGTAAAATAGTACTCAGTGCACTCAAAAGTCACATCATACATAATAGTAAGGATTATTTTGAAAATGTTACGATATAATGTGATAATATAAATAACATAAAGAACTAATTCAGACTTTTTAAAAAATGTTAGAAGCAATTTATTTATAATTAATATGTTACACTTAGAAATATCCATCAATCTTCTTATTTTATGTATCAAGAAATAAACTGAAGCATTCAAGAGTAGAGTTTATAAGAATTCCAATCTTATAGGTATAAATTACAAATATTATTTATATTGTAACCTCTCTTTTTGCTCATAATAATACTTTGTGTAACATATTTCTTCCAATTTTAATTAAGTTATGATATTAGTCTATTCATAATCATTTCAATCAGGGATAGCAATGAATCGACCTAACTCAACCCAACTCAATCTTAAAAATATGACATGAGCTTGATGAGATTGCTAGTACGGCTTAAACCTCTAACCAGATTCCAACCTTTCAATATGCCATCTCTTAGTCTCCATCACGTTGTGCCACCACAATTCTTGTTTTGAGTTCATAAACAATCCACTATAAAAGCTGAAAAGTTGGTATAATTTTTAAACCTATGCATGCACAATAAATATATTATGTTTGGTAAATTATAGCAAAAGAAGCAATTTAAAGTAAAGAAGACTCTAATAAGAACTTGTTGCTCTAAGAATGAAAAATAAGGAGAGATTACAACCTATGTAAATTAAATGGGAGGATTTCAAAAAATGGAGTTTATTGGACCTGACAAGAAAATCAAAAAAGAAAAGACGAATAGAAAAGGTAGAAAAACAAGAACCATCATGGCGATGAAAGCAAGAACTCAAGTAAACCATAATCGACAAAATTCAAAAAAGAGAAAAAAAAAAGTGAACATAATCTAGGGTTATATATATATATGGTTAAGCTTCGAGCCGGGTCAAGCTGTGGAGTCCAAGTTCGAGCATAGTTTAAAGCTCAAAAATAAAAATGTTTGATTTCAACTTTAATTTGCTTAACTTAGACTGAACTTGTTGACTTCAAGATAGACCAAGTTTGAGTGTAATAGCCAAGCTTGAATATAATAAGGAGTATCAAAACCTAATTAAAGTATACATATCTACTTATCATGTTCTCAATAGTTGTCATTATAAGTTATATATTATTCATCTTTGGAAGGTATTGAGTGTTATTCACGTTGTTTGTGGTAGAAGCAATAGCAACCAGATTTAAGATGGAGAAGTTTAATGTGAATAATTTCTTATTATAAAAGTTAAAGATAAAAATTATCTTGACAAAAGATAATTGCCTTATAACCATTAACAGAAGGTTGATAGAATAGAATAAAATAGACTTGAATGCAGTTACAAATCTACATCTAGCTTTAGTTGATAAAGTTTTGTCTAGTATAGATATGAACAAAATGCAAAAGTGTTGGCCTTTTTTAGTTTCACTATTATGTTGAGAATGACCAAAATTTTATAAAATATATTTTTGAAATAAAAAATAAAAACCTAAAATATATTAGTGATTGTTGCTGCACATGAGTAGAAATTGTGACAAGCGACTATTTTGTTCTCCGTGGAATATACACAGAAATTTTCTTCAAAATTTAGCCTAAATACCTTTTGATTAGAGAGACAATTGGATGGCTTTTTCCAGTCCAATTTAACTGAATTTTTTTGTGGAAATACCCAACATATTACTCTTGATTATGTATGGTTTTATTGGCTATTATAGCTCTATAACTTGTCTAAAATTTTCATGAATAGTAGCTCACCCATATATAATAGCTCCATTTACGCAGTCTTGATCAAGTGGACAATTAAGTGGTTATCATTTCTTCGATTTAGCTGAAATTTTATATAGGAGTTTTGCACTCATGGCTATATTTGTTGCGAATATAAGTTGAAATTATTAGCTCTGTTTTCTCTTCCATTTTATGTATCATGTACTGTTGACCTATTAGAATGAAGTATGATTTGTTATCATCCTATGGTTGAACATTAAAACTAGTTCAACTATTGTAATCATTTTGGTGATACTAAAATTTACTTTAGGCCATGGTTTTTTTTTACTCTCACTCACAATAAGGAAAGTTTTTTCCATGTTAAATTATTGCCTACTAGTTTTTGTTTTATTATTATGAAGTTTCAATTTGGAGCTTATTTCTTATTAAAAAAAAGAAATCATCTCACAAAATTATATGAGATCAAGTTACCCTCTAATAAATTATCATTAACTTTATTAATGTACTCTTTGGATGTCAAAATCCACTTTGGTGATTGAATATATTAATAATTTGACTAGTTATTCTCTTAACTCACATCGTTGGGTTATAGAACAAAGCCACATGAAAGTGTTGAACTTCTACTTTAAAATCTACCTAATTGGTATGATCAACATATCATCAACTTAACCAATAATCTTCTTGTAGACTACCCAGTCTTTAATGATATGGCAACCATGTTTATAGAGGAAGAAAATCGACGTAGGAATAAGCAAGATAAGCAATTTAGTTCACAACAAGTTGAAACCATAATGGTGACAAGAGGGAGATCATCATAACATCGCCTAAATAGGAGCCAAAAATATGGTCTATCAAAATCAATGCAAAAGAAAATTTTGAAAAGTATATAATTATGACAAGAGAGATCACTTAAAAAAGGAATGTAAAAATTTTTATCCTTAGAGAAATTTGACAAGTACTTTAGAAGATGACAATGTTGTAAAGCAGCAATAACAGTTGAAAGTAGAAAGTCACTACTTAAGGTATGACTCTTTAACTTAAGAGCTACTTTTTTATATAACTTCTAAAAGACAATGATTCCATCATTATGAATCTATCTTAGAAGTATGTGCATAACATTGGGATGATTATCCTCCAAAGATTACTAATATTGAAACTATCAAGTTGAAGATATATGATGTACAACATATGGAGATCTTGAAGAAGAATTTGTTGTCTATAGGATGACTTGATGATCTTGGGTGTAATATAAAAATTTTTAACAAGATTTTGAAGATAATTGGAGTTATACTTGTAATTAGGATGGGAGAAAATATAGGTGTAAACTTGTATAAATTAAAGGGAAATTTTGTAACAGGTCAAGACCACCCGCCACAGATATTGTCCGCTTTGGGCCTTGACCCAGCCAAGCCCTCACGGTTTTGCTCTTTCTGCACACTCGCTTGAGAAAACACGTCTTTAAGAGAGAGGTATGCATATCCTTATAAGGCGTACTTCGTTCCCTTCTCCAACCGATATGGGAATCTAACATTTCACCCCCTTGGAGGCCCAACGTCCTTGCTAGCCCATAGGCCTGGGTCCACTCCCTTTGGAGGCCCAGCTTCCTTGCTGGCACATAGGACTGGATCCACCCCCTTGGAGGCCCAGCATCTTTGCTGACATATCGATCCAGGTACTGGCTCTGATACCATTTGTAACAGCCCAAGACCACCCGCTCGCAGATATTGTTCGCTTTGGGCCTTGGCCCAACCAAGCCTTCATGATTTTGATCTTCCCGCACACTCGCTCAGGAAAACGCATCTTTGGGAGAGAGGTATGCATATCCTTATAAGGCATACTTCGTTCCCTTCTTTAACCGATATGAGAATCTAACATTCCACCCCCTTGGAGGCCCGACTTTTTTGCTGGCACACAAGCCTAGATCCACCCCCTTTGGAGGCCCAGCATCCTTACTGACATATCGATTTCAATAATGACTCTGATACCATTTGTAACATCTCAAGACCACCCGTTCATAGATATTGTCCACTTTGGGCCTTGGCCCAGCCAAGCCCTCACGGTTTTGCTCTTCCCACACACTAGCTCGGGAAAACACGTCTTATGAGGGAGAAGTATCCATAGTCTTATAAGGCCTACTTCGTTCCCCTCTCCAACCGATATGGGATCTCACATCCCACCTCCCTTGGAGCCCTAGCATCCTCGCTAGCCCACAAGCCTAGATTCACCCCCTTAGAGGCCCAACTTCCTTGCTGGCACACAGGCCTGGATCCATCTCCCTTTGGAGGCCCAGTGTCCTTGCTAGCATAAGTTGAGTTTCAAACCATATAAATAATTCATTATAGTTGAAATTGTTGTTGGAAGGACTCAGACACAAACAACAAAAAGTTTCATTATTTGTGATAGGCAGAGTGCCTTACATCTAGCAAGAAATCCATAATTTTATTAAAAACCAAGCACATATAAGTTTAATTTCACTTTATTCATAAGAAAGTGGAGGAAGGAGTTGTGACTATGTAAAAAAAATTCCATACTAAAGGCATCATAACAAATTTTATGACAAAAGTAGTTAGGCATAACAATGGGCTTAACTTAGCCAAGTTTGAGGTTATCTAAGCCAGACCCAAAAGCCTTTAAAGGTAGCCTAAGCTTGACCTAAAAATCGATTAAGCCTGGCTTGTATTGCTTAAGCCTAAGCTTGATTAGGCTTTAGGCAGCCCAAAGCTCGATTCACCTAAATCTTGACCCACCTAATTCAACCTGACCCATCATTGACCCCTTTATAATTATGGATCTATTGTCTCTGATAGAGGAGAAGTCAATAATCTCCAAAATATCTAAGCTCCCCAATCCCCCATCTAACCAATAACAATTTATCCGTAGTGATTTATTCCATATCCACTCTCTGACTTCCACATGATTGAGTGAAAATCAATCAAACCTAAAACTAAGAACAAAAAAATAAAAGAAAAGAAAGAGAAGCTACTATGAAACAGATAGAGAGGAGAGAGCATGTGATTCACAATGCAAAGTTTGTTTGTCTAAACTGGTAGCATCGTGAAACTTGTGATTGAAGATGAAATATGTTTAAACGTAGTTCAAGCCCATCTTGTTTAGTATGCATTTGAGATATAAATAGCAGTTGACGACAGAGAAACAGAGTTGAAGAAAAAATTGAAGCCTATCAACTTTCTATGTTTTTCTATATATACAGTTGGTTTTCGAGCTAGGTTGGGTTGTGGAGTCCAAGCTAAAGTCTAATCCCTACTTGAAATTCAACAATTTTGAAAAAAAAACTAAATTCAGTCAATTTAAACCAAATTCATTAACTTCAAATAGGAGCAAACTAGGTCTAGACTATTTTCTTAAGTCTAAAAATAGTTTAATAGTGACATGTTTGTTTAATATCAATCTTTATGTACCTTGGGAGAAATGTAAGTAATATAAAGATGATAAAGACACGTAAAGATTGATTAATTTTTAATCAAATCTTCAGCGAGAAATTGACAGTGATGGATACAATTTCGCATACGTGACATGTAGTAGTTAGTAGTGAGCAGTGACATGATCCAACAAGCAAACTTTTGTACACGTTTAATTGACCAATAATCGAACTTTGTACATGTTCAATTGACATTCAGATGTTCATATAAAATAAAGAAAAACTAATCTTTAAATTACACCAAATTTAGGGGGTGTTTGTTTTCGATTGTTTTTTTTTCTTGTTGTGGTTTTTATAAAAAAGGAAACATCCTATTAACCACGTTTGGTTTATTATTGTTGTATTATGCTGTTTTTAAAAATAAAAAATCACAACAATTTCATGAAAACAGGAAAAAAAAGATGCTTCCCTAATATTTCACAAGAAGTTTTTGTGTATTCTAAAACAATTTTTTTTCACAAAAAGTTTTTGTGTGTTTTGAAAATAGATTTCTCTCCTTTGTGTCGTCATCTTCTCCTGTCTGTGATTTCTCAGGTTTGTTTTCGTATCTGTTGCTTATGTATGTTTTTTAAACTGTTCCTTGATTTACTATGGCTGTTATTTGTGTTGAAACCTGCTTTTCTAGTCATTGCCTAGAGAAACCTGATTTCTAGTCATCTTTGTCTCCACACAAAGAAGTGAAAGAAAGCAAGCACGTTTTGCTACAGTAACATGCACATATTACTGTAGCATAATTAAAACTATTGTTAATTCTTCAAACCACTGTTTTCTTTCATCAGAGAGTCCCTTCTTTTCCAAATCAAATGGATGCAAATCCACTTAAGCTAGAATACCATGAGCAATCTGATAACCATGGTTTCTTGGCTTATCATACTCTATGAAAGTGGTAGCAAACCCACTTGCGTCAACAATCAAGCTCACTTTAATCTCACTCCCATCATCACAGACAATTGAAGACTCAAACTTGCCATGTGTCACCTTCCACACTTTAGCCTTACAACGTCTAACACCATTAGAGAGATACAATTCTTAGATTTAAACTTTAGCCTTATGACATCTAACATCAAAGCGAGAATGGTCAGAAGGATCAAACCATGACAAATCAATATCTAAAGACCCTATCTTTGACTCAGGTTTCAAGTGAAGAAAGCTTCCCAGATTGTTGCTTTTGACTATGAGGTGACGTGCTTTAGACGATGCAAAACTAAGTTTTGGAGAAGACACCAAGGGGAGGTGGCGCACATGGTTAATTGGAGATTATTTGATTGCAGTAGGTTGTAAGAATGGTACGAGGAGTGTTGCCATAAGAGAGAGAAAGGTATTTCACTATAATAAATTGGGATATTGTGTTATGAATGCTTGGAAGATGATGCTTTGAAGTTTGGAGTACAAGCAATGGTTTTTATATATGAGGAATAAAGCAACAAGCTTGAAGTAGCAGAGGCAACATGTCTTGCACTCACTATAATTCTATTAATGTAGATGCATGCCGCTTTTCTGATCTGATTTGAGTCTGATTTGATTACCAATAAAAATTATTTAAAATGAGTAGTAAATACATTAATGTGTAATTTTTAATTATATTTAATTTACATATATTTTAATTTTAGCTATAACGATAATTAATTAATTTTAAAATATAATGTATTATGTTATAATTATTAACATAAGAGTATAATTATAAAAATAGAATCAGGATGATAAAA
>JAOQML010000005.1:37662477-37675031 GCA_027568935.1 Erythroxylum urbanii | reverse complement strand
AGCTTCTCAAGCTGCTCCCACAAGTTCCGAGCATGTGTCTCACCAGAAATATGATTCAACACATTGTTGTCAACCCACTGTCTGATAAAACCACACACCTGTCTATGCATCAGAGTGCATTCTTCACCTGATTTATCACTAGGCTTCTCGATAGCAAATACTGGTAAGTGAAAATTCTTCATATAAAGCAGATCCTCCATCTTGCCCTTCCAAAGAGCATAATTGGCACCATTCAAAGTAACCATTCTACTAGCGTTGACAACTTCCATTGTTCACCACAACCACAAGTATCTCAAACCAAAAAGCTCTGATACCATTTGTTAGGAAAGGAGGAGTCGGTCACGCAGCGAAAACAAAATAACCAAAACCAATAAACCTTTCCTTGTATGAACAACCAAAACCAATACCAAAAGCAAAACAGCAGCCAACAAACTCACCAATGCAAGAAACTAAGCAGCAAGAAATAAAGAACACAGGAAATTTTTTACGTGGAAAACCTCCCTCAATGTGAGAAAGGAAAAACCACGGGACCTAGTCCAGTAAAGAAAAACTCCACTATCACCAATCAAGTTACAAAGAGTTTTTCACCTCTAGATATAACTAGAGTCACACTCAACTCAAAATATAACAATAATCATTAACAAGATGAAATAATCAAAGAGTTGATAACAATATCAATCTTAGAATCTGATAGCAACTTCGACTGAAGATCAGGGCACCTGGGAGACCTCTAAATCCAATCTTCACCATTCAGAATGAAGAACAATGAGAGAAGAATCTCTGGTTAAAATTTCAGGTTGATCCGATAAGAAATCCCCATGTGATTGAAGGTTAGAAGAATACTGCACAAAACTGGAAAAAAAAAACAAAAAATCTCCTATTTTTCTCTTTTTCCTCTCTTTTCTCTTCCGGCTGAACCTCTCCACTCTACACCTATTTAGGGTTAAAAAACACCCTTTTATCCTTAAGATTTGGGCTCCACTTAGAAGTGACCCAAACCCAACAATTTGTGCTTTAGATTTGCCTACAAGGTTATAATTTTTAAAATCCTGATAAGGTGATTTGGATGGAAGATCATGATAGGGAAAACTAGAATCTAATGACATAGTTACAACAGTTATCAAAACATTTATGGGGAAGCTATGTCCAGACAATTGAGTTTTCTACCTTGTTTTTCTTCCTTACAAACATGAAAATAAACAGAAACATCAACTGCGGGGACTTTTGAAAGAATGAAAGTTCTTTTAACATGTAACACAAGCCTTTAAACCAAATGTTAATTATCATCGATCAGTAATGTATAGTTATATAGATCATGTGGTATCTACATGTATAATCAACAGGTTTCAAGCTGTGGAGCGTGCAGGACCGATCAAAAGTGAAGTCTTCTCAAATTTTGTGCAACCAAAAAACGACACTTCTCGTTGGAATTGTTTTGCCTTCGATGCTCAGGTCTGCCTATTATCAGTCGCAACAAATTTGTGCTTTATTTTCTTCTTTAACAAGGATTTTGTTAATTTCCATGACGAAAACTATTTCTGAAAATTTGAGATTATTTTGTTACTTCTGCAGGCGGCCAATGGATCATGCAAACAATCTAAAGATCGAAAGTTGGCTTTGCAACGTTGGATTGAAGCTGTAATTACTTGTCAAATCCTTTTTCTCTTCTCACAACTTCTTTTTTCTAGGACATTAATGTAGCTGTTTTTAGTTTTTACCTGTTTATATTGCAGATTGATCCCAGGCATCGTTATGGACGCGGATTGTATCAGTATTATAGCATCTAGCAATTTTCGGCTACCTGTGAGCCCTTTTTCTACTGGTAGCTAAATTTCACCGAGTACCTTTTACCATGTACATAAATCATTTACTAAACATCCTTTGAGACCCGAATTTGATAACCTCTGAAGACGTTGTTTTAATGCTCTACAGGTTGGACTTAGGTGATGGTAGGCACCTTGATCTCAGACGTTGTCGGAGGTCAAAGCTTCAACAACAGCACATGATATATTTGGGTCCTGTATGTGCCATGTTTTAAGATAATATATTTATAAATGTCTAGTCTTTTAAGTTTTTTTAATTAAATGCACAAGTTTTTTAAATTTTTAATTAAGTGATCAATTTTTTAAAACATTAATAATTTAGTTCAAAAAGTTAATTTTAATGATATAGTATGTCTACTAAATATTAGCATAGATATCAATCTATTAGTCATATCACTAAAAACTAACATTTTCAAATAAATTATTAAAATTTTAAAACATTGATAACTTAATTAAAAAATTTTAAAAATGAGACATTGAATTGAAAAAATCTCAAAAAAATTAAATACTTTAAAATTGATTTTCTCTATATTTGATCTTGATTTGATTATTTTTATGTTTGAAACTGTGCCCATTTTCTAATAATCTGTTTTATGTTTTCTTCCATTTCGACTGGATCACTACTCAAGAAGAGAGGAAAAAATACGAGTATATTGTTGTTGGAGGCAGAATTATTCACAAGCTAAGTGGAAGTCCTCTTGATACCTCCAATGGAGCCAATTGGATACTTGTTGTGAAATTCTAATATACTATATGCTGGTGAGGTAGGCAGACCGATTGAACAACAAAGATTGGTTTAAGGCATTTGGTTTACATTTTGTTCTGTGCTATTTAATCCAAAGCTCATTCATTATTTGTTCCTTCCAGAAAAAGAACGAAATCCTCCATCAAAGCTTTCTTGCTGGAGGCCATACACTAGCTGCTGGAAGGGTAAAATCAAAACAGGGAATAATAACGATAAGATTCTGATGATATTACCAATTCTAGAATTACAACAGTCGTCATAGTTAAGTGTTTCGATATCTGATCCATTGTGATGATTGGAAGTTTTTCCCTTACTACTCCTTTGGGGACCTGTTAATGTTATTCCCACTATTCATCACCAAGGCATTCACTCTTAGCCAATTCCTAAACTTGTAACATTCCTAGCCAAGGCATCAAAATTTGATCACCAAGCCAGTTTTTCATTCAAGTTGCCTATTATAAAACAATTCCTGACCTTTTTACAGAAATTTTCAGGATCTACTTTAGTAATCGTATTCAAGATTGCCTTCACTTTTTTTTTTTTAATACAAGGGAAAATAAACAGAAAAGATGCGACTAAACTAGGTCAGCCGCCGGCAAACCCCGATGATACAAAGTGCGGCTCCAATTAGAAGCTAAAAAGGGCAGTGTGGAAGATTGCCTTCACTTTATCAGTCCAGTCTTTGCTTTGTACTGTATTCTAATAACTATTGTCATCATCTGCGACGCTCCAAAATTTTTAACGATAATCTATCCATATTTTTATACAGTTACATAATTAATTATTAAAAATTTCATTAGTCTCAAAATCAATGTTCATTAATAACTAAAAATTATATACACAAGCATAACTATCTTAGACCGTAATATTCAAAAATATATAAAATAAAATAACAGTACTCAATTTGATCTGTTGGCCTTACCTAGGCTCTACACTATCAATTACATGCACTGAAATTATGAGCAATCTTTCTATTTCCTAAATAAAATATAGCGGCAAAAGGTGAGCTTTCTATTCAATAAGGATAACTCAACCGTATCCTTAAAATTAAATAACTTAATATATAGTGAAATAGTCAAATAATAAATATATATAATACTAAATTACACAATCGATACTCAACCTATCCAAACACTTAATAAATGTCTAAAATATTATTATTATTAATTATTAATGCTAATATTATATTTATCAATACCATGTATGTTTTACCTCTTTATTATTAAATTAATTAGGCCCTACTTAACCTAGTAGGCTTAGATTCAACGATCTGTCGACTTATCTCTATTCATCATAAGCATTTATTAAGTGGAAACAAAATCAAATGTATAAATATCATCACATAATACCTCAATCTTTCAATCCAATTTGGTACCCCAATATTACCTCAGTACCTAGTTATCTGCACAAGATATTCTAATGATTCATTATCACTCCAGTAAGTAGCCATCAGCATAAGACATCCTTAGGGCTTAAGATGCTCCAATATCTGCTACACAGACAAGTACTTAGTCACAACTCTCTCATATCTTAGCATGTCAATTTCCTAGGCAAGCCATATCTTTACAACTTTTGTATTCTATTCTCAAACTGTTGTAAACTAGTCTCTATCTAATTTTATGAATATGATTTATTTTACCATAATAATGTTAGTTATACATATACATAACTGAAAATTTTAATCATCATATTTTCCCCCCAAATAATCAGTCAATATATATCATAACACATAACAAAATATAAACACTGAACATTGTATACCTTGTCAATTATTTATTTAATAAATAAATTCTTAAAAATCTAGGAGACTAATGGCCATATGATAGAGCAGACCTCTATAAACTGTACACAATTATAAGAGTACTGTTTAAGGTTATCATTACCTGATCTCGGAACTCAATTATTTCGATTAGTTCAATCTATTCCCTAATCTGTCTTCTGGGGTTAGACATTTACAAAATTTATTAGACTTAATTTAAGAAAAGTTTTCAAACTCAATTACACTTACTCCCTTTTTACCACTTTATTCTTAATTATTAAAAATATCCTTACTTTATCTCATCACTATAATTACCAAAATATCCTTAATTATTCTATTTTATTTTCACATTTTTTATTATTATAAAAATACTTTTTAGGAATTAAATTATAATTTTACACTTAAATATTCACATTTCTCATTTTAACCCCTTAATTAATCTTAAATTTTCCTAAAACCCAAATTTCTTCTTTTTTAAAAAAAATCTTCTTTTCTCTTTAGGGTCACCCTCTCCTCTTCTCTTAACCTCCTTTTCTCTTTTTTCAGTTACTTTGTTTTTCCATTTCTTTTCTAATTTCATCAAAATTGTTATCATAATAAATTACAACATAATTCTAACTGGAAACTAGTTTAGAATAATGAAAGTCAGTAATAAAAGGGATTAAAATTAGTTGGAAAATTCTCTTTTTACCTATATGAAGTTTTATACCTTCCTAATAGAGTTTTGAGTTTTTAATTTCCATAATTTATATACCTTTACCACTTGAAAATATGGAGAAGAAAAAAACAAGAGATTGTTTTTCATTAGTTTTTACAAAGACACCTGCCACCTTTCCTTTAGAGATAAAGGTCGATTTGTAGGTGTCGCTAAACAAGTGAATACCAAAATAGGTCCCTATCTTGTAAAACACTTGACGTTTGTACTCGATAATAGTATGCAAAGAGGCCTAACAGACGGTGGATCATCCTCTCTCACCCCTGGCTTTAATTTTGTTAATGTAATATTATCCTAAATTGTAGTGATATGATTTGATTGTAATTAGCTTAGACTTAGCCTAATTTGATGCTAGATTTCCTTCTTAATACCTATGACTTATGTATAAATACCTCACTCATGTACACTTTACAAAAGCACCTCAATATATAATACACTTCTCTCTCTCTCTCTCTCTTATCTACATTCTTAATTCTTCTCTTAGCTTTTGTGGCATGGTATCAAAGTTTAGGTTTAAGATTTTTTCTGGTCTCTAATCCTTCTGAAATCTTTTCCAATCGTTGGTTTTTGGGTTTCACTGCCCCTAGCCACGTCAACATCCAATCAGCTGTCATTAGACCTGCCACTTCAGCAATCAGCTTCCACATCAGCATTGCTTCCTACCACGTCAACGTTGTTTGTTGATTGCCATGTCATCTTTGTTCGCGTTCTGCCACATTGACCATTGACCGTTGACTTTTTCTTGTAAGAACCTTTTTTGCCTAATTTTGACTTCCTGAATCTGATTTTGCTCTCTGTTTAGCCTACTTTTGCCTTGAAAATGGAAAATTTGGATATTTCTTAGCCAATCTCAACAATTTTAGATGATAGCAACTATAATTTATGGGTTCAGGGTATGAAACACTTCCTGACTGGACGTAAATTCTGGTATATTGTTATTGGTGACATCATTCAACCTAAACAAAGTCTAGAAGAAAGTGATGCCAAATTTGCTGAACATCTTGAAGATTGAGATGTCAAAAGCCATCAGATTATCACCTGGTTTTACAACATCTCCATTCCCGACATCTATGTCCAGTTTGAAACTCTTGATACAGCAAAAGAGGTTTAGAATTTCTTAGCATCTCTTTCACAACTTCTGGCCTTGCTTATTATTATCAATTGTGGAATACTCTTCATTCCTTGAAGTAAGCTCCTGGCCAGTCAGTTAATGCTTTCTTAGGCCAAATTCAACCAATTTGGAATCAGATCACTTAAGCTAAGATCAGTGCAGATCATCTTCAATTGATCCAAGTGCTTATGGCTCTTAGTCCTGCATACGAGTCTGTTCGTTCCTCCTTATTGCATCGTACTCCATTGTCTACTCTAAATGAAGCAATCAAAGAAATTATCTTTAAGAAGACTCATCTTAGCCTAGACAAATCCTCCCAATTTGATGTTGCTCTTATTGTTGCTTGCCCCTCACCTTAAAAGTTAGGTCCTCCCTTTTGCAAAAATTGTCGACAGTTCAGACATCATTTTTCTACCTGTCCTACGATTGAATGTCGTTACTGGCATAAGACTAGACACATTCTTAGCAACTGTACTATGCGACCACCAAGACCTAAGGAAGGTTCTTCTAATACCAAAGGCGTTGTCTCTTAGCCTGGTTCTTCATCTATAGTTGTTGTTGCTTTTGAGGATCCTGTCAATTTTACCACGAGTGATCTTAAGTCCTTACTTAAACAGGTTATCTATACCAATTCTTCTCCCATTGCACTCTTTGTCTTTCCAAGTACTTCTTCTTGGCTTTTTTATTCTATTTGTCATAACTATATGACCTCTGATTCTTCTGTCTTTTCTTCTAAAACACCGTTTTCATCTCTTCCTCCTATTCATACCGCCAATGCTACTATAATGTATATTTCTCACATTGTTCATGCATCTAGTTCTAATCTTAGTCTCCCTGACACCTATTGTGTACCAAGGTAGGTACCTATCTTGACCATATCCAACTCCTCTCTTTATCAGTGACATCTTCACTTAAGGCATGATTCTGCTAGCAAACTTCGTTCCTTAGTTTCTCGTAGATTGTTAGGTTTAACTAAAAATGAATCTTTTCAGTGTCTTTAATATCAACTGGCTAAACAACCTGCTCTTTCCTTTAATAATAGTAAATCTGTTTCACATTCTCCTTTTGGTTTTATTCATACTGATATTTGGGGACCTTTGCTACTATGGTCAAAACCCAGTTTTTCCATACCATCAAAACTCTCAGAACAGATAATGCAATCGAATATAAAGAATCTTCTGTACTCTTTGATTTCTTGGACCAACAAGGTACCATGGTTTAATGTTCTTGTCCTGGTACATCTCAACAAAATGGTAAAGCTAAACGAAAACACTACCACATCCTTGATTCTGTCCTTGCCCTTCTTCTATCTGCCTCTTGTCCTGAAAAACTCTAGGGAGAAGCTGTTTTAACTACTGTGTATACTATCAATCACACTTTGACCTCCATCCTTGATAATCTTTCCCTTTATGAACATCTTTTCGGGAAGCCTCCTAACTACAATCTTCTTAAACCTTTTGGGTGTGTTAGTTTTATTCTTCTACAACCTTAAGAGCATAATAAACTAGAACCTTGTGCTCGTCTATGTTGCTTTCTAGGGTATGGGATAGAAATGAAAGGTTATCGTTGTTGGATCCAATCTTTAATAGAATTTGTATTTCAAGACATGTTAACTTTTAGGAAGACACCCCATTTTCCTCCTTATCTGCATTTCATTCATCTCATATTAGTCCTTCTAAATTCTTTACTGACAGTTCTATAGTACTATTTCTAAGCTCTAAAACAGATTTATCTCATGTGTCCGATCATCCTCTGCCTTCTGATCTTGCACCTGTGGAGTCTGTTCCGCCTATTCAAACTATACCAACTTCTACTATTCCGCTTCGATAATCTTCCCAAGTAAGAAAGACCCCTTTTCATCTACAAGATTATCATACCCCTTCTCATCTACAAGATTATCATTGTTTTTTGGCTATTGTCAATTTGATTGAACCTAAGTCTTATCGAGAAGCTAGCTCTAATCCTCATTGGCAACAAGCTATGAATGAAGAACTTTAGGATCTTAAGAAAACTCATATTTGGGACTTAATTGATCTTCCTTCAGGCACAATTGCAATTGGATGTAAATGGGTTTGTAAAATCAAAATTTGTTCATATGGTTTTATTAATCGGTATAAGGCTCGTCTAGTGGCTAAAGGCTACACTTAAGAGTATGGGATAGATTATGAAGAAACCTTTACCCTAGTTGCCCGTATCACTTCTGTACGTAGTCTTGCTATTACCGCTGTCAAAGAATGGAAACTTCTTTAAATGGATATGAAAAATGCCTTTCTTAATGGGGACTTACAAGAGGAAGTTTATATGTTGCCTCCACCTAGTTACTCTCGTCTTCCACATAAGGTTTGTAAGCTATAAAAAGTCTTGTATAGGCTAAAACTAGCACCACAAAAAGTCTTGTATGGGCTAAAACTAGCACCACAGGCTTGGTTTGCAAAGTTTATTTCCACCATTATCCAATTTGGCTTTCATTCCAGTCCTCACGATTCTGCTATGTTCATTCGTCACACTGATCAAGGAATTGTTATTCTTCTTCTTTATGTGGACGATATGGTCATTACTGGGGATGATACTGCTTGTGTTACAGAGTTACAGGGATACCTTAGCCACCACTTAAAGATGAAGGACCTTGATCTTCTTGGCTACTTTTTAGGTCTTGAATCATCTACTTTTGATGGTTAATATCTCTCGCAAGCAAAATATGCTTCTGATCTCATATCTCGAGCCGACATCACTGACAATAAAACTGTCTCCACTCCTTTAGAGCATAATGTCAAATCGACACCATCTGA
The DNA here is from genome assembly GCA_027568935.1 of Erythroxylum urbanii. Lineage (NCBI taxonomy): Eukaryota > Viridiplantae > Streptophyta > Magnoliopsida > Malpighiales > Erythroxylaceae > Erythroxylum > Erythroxylum urbanii. Next base: position 37,666,089 of record JAOQML010000005.1, on the reverse strand, counting down.
AGGTACTATTCTTGATGATCCTACTCTGTATTGGCAACTTGTCGGTAGCTTGGTTTATCTCACTGTTACCAAACTTGATTTGGCATATGTTGTGCATTTAGTTAGTCAATTCATAGCTGCCCCTTGATCCTCTCATTTCTCTGTTGTCCTTCGGTTTCTTTAATATGTCAAAGCCACACTATTTTATGGCCTTCATTTCTTTGCACATTCTTTTCTTGTTTTGTCTGGCTACTCTGATGTCGATTGGGTTGGCGATCCTAGTGATCGGCACTCCACCATTGGATATTGTTTTTTCTTGGGAGATTCTCTTATTTCATGGTGAAGCAAGAAACAGACAGTTGTTGCTTGTTGTAGCACCGAGTTCGAATATCGTGCTCTTGCTAATGCCACTGCAAAACTATTGTGGCTTCATCGATTACCACAAGACATGGGTGTCACTTCATCTTCTGCTACTATTCTCCATTTTGACAATCGCAGTGCAATTCAAATTGCACATAATGGTGTTTTCTATGAGCGTACCAAACATATTGAAATTGATTGTCATTTTGTATGTCATCATGTTGCACAAGGCACTATACATCTTGCATCTGTCTCCTCTCTTCCCATCAAACAACTGATGTTTTTACCAAGATACACTTACCTAGCAAACTTCAGGATCTTATTTCCAAAATCAGGTTGGCCTCTATTGTACCACCTTGAGTTTGAGGGGGGTATTAACGTAATATTATCCTAAATTGTAGTAATATGATTTGATTATATTTAGCTTAGATTTAGTGATATGATTTGATTGTAATTAACTTAGATTTAGCCTAATTTGTTGCTGGATCTCCTTATTAGTACCTATGACTCGTGTATAAATACTTCACTCATGTACACTTTACAAACATACCTTAATATACAATACACATCTCTCTATCTCTTGTCTACATTCTCAATTCTTCTCCTAGCTTTTGTAACAAATTTGATGTCTATTCTAGTCAAATTTTATCTGTGTTCTTGATTGTATGACCTGATATGGATAATTTTCGCTCGAATGTTGCAGTCCCCCTCTCCACATAGTGACTATTACCCACCAACAGAGGATAGTATTGACTGCATGAGTAAGCTAGTTAAGTTGTCTTTGTTTTGTTCCCCTCGAGTTCAACGTAATCTACTTCAGTTAAAGAAGGAGGACTATAAACGCAGTATTGTGGATGCCAGATGTATTCAGAAGCTAAGTGAAAGTGTTCTTGATCACATGGTGACTCTATTCCTTTGTCTACAATGCGTCTGTGAAGTTAACTGCGACATTTATGAGTAAGTGGTAGTAGCAAACGCAGATGCCAACCATCTTCCCTTGGCAAGTATGTAATAAGCCCTAAATGCCAATTAATCAACTTTTAATTAAAGATGAGATGATTTGGAATTTTACGAGTTAATTGCTTTGTATCCTTATCTAGGGATTGCCAACACATTGGAGTTTTTGTGGGTTTAAGATTTAGCAGCATTCGTACTTGGGCCAACAACACACTATGACCCCAGTATTAAGACATCGTTGGAAGTTGGATACCTAAGGTTGGACTCTGCCATGCTCGCATTTCAATTCATGGTTGAGGATTGGATTAGATTAACAAGTCATGAAAGGTCAAGTTGAAGTTGTACTCGTATGCTCTCAAGAGCTGTTCTCAATTGATTCCTCCAACATACACACCTACCAGCCGAACAACTCGTACAAAGTCTTACTAACTTGTATTAATTGATTGGTACGACCTATTAGAGGCTTCTTTCTTCATCCAGAGGAGCTGAACTGCATTACCGCATATCAATTGACTCTTTACATAAATTTGCCTCTGTCACCCATTTTCATGGTTATTTAGGATATTGGTAAAAACAAGAGTCTGAGTCTCCTCCTCAACCACTATTGTCTTGTTCGTAATGTTGACAGATAGCTTGAAATCATGAAAGAACACTAATGCAGCTGTCATGACATCTTCCATTGGACTGTTTTGACACTAAAATTGGCTTCTTCTTTTTTTTTTGGAGTAGTTAATAATTCTGCAAGTGCTAGGGTAGGTTTGTTTTTTAATGCATAGAAAAGGACTTAAATCCAGGATTTGGTACGTGGGCTAATTCTATTTAACCACCACAAACGACAAGTTGAGCCAGCATAGCTTTTATATCACCTGGTTCTTACCACTACCCCAGTCATCATCACTTTATTAAATAGCAAGGGTAGGGCAGCAAGCCAGCAAGCCTTCCAAGTTCCACCAGCAAATTTTTATTCCGAAATGGGCCATGAGAATCTCTTGTTTCCTCTCTTTCTTAGTCTTAGTCTTTTTTTTCAATATAAATTTTTGGTCGGGTCTCAATTATGATGATGGCACAACTTACGTCATATTAGAGACAAGGGAACGCCCATTTGCATGTCAGGTACTTTATATTATAAAGAGAGTTGTAATGCGATTAGGAGAAAACGATTGAAAACACATTTCTATTGCCACCCTACGTTGGCCCCAAGCTTAAGTATTGCCTGCTGTCTCTCATCTAAATCACCAGTCTTAACTTTTTCCTTTTTCTTTTTACATTGAAAGTGACAGACGTGTTCACTAAAATGGTGAATTTTGGGTGACTTATGGAGTGTGGATGTAGGAGACAGATCATCTTACCCTTTATTTTGTGCCCTCTGTTTTTTTTTAGTCTCAACCATCCAATTTATTACATTGGATGGTTGAGATCAAATAGATATGAGTAGGTACAGAGTAAGAGGGACAGAAGATCTGCACTCGTGGTTGTAACTATTGAATGTTAAATCCAATGGTCAGCTGCCCCACTAAAATTTGAGTTTTGATGGGATATGTTTTTGGTTTAATTATTTTTCTTTTTAATAATGAAAAATATATTTTTAATTTTTCAGTTTTATAATAATTTACTTCTTTAATTATTCTATAATATCAATTGCTGCTAATATCTTTTACCAAAATTTACTTGATGTCAGCATAATCTAATTTACACAACAAAGTTGAAATAATGTGCCATTCCAGCTTACATGTCATGTAAAAGACATGTTTAACCGATGTTAAAAGTAGTTTTGTTATACACGTGTAATCAAATTAAAAGGTTGAAATATTAAAAGACTGTTTTATATTAGTATTACATTTACGGTTTAATTTGTACGAGTCCATACGTCGATCAGTTAAATTAGATTCTGCCATCTATCAGATTGCACAAAATCTTGTGTAAGATCTTCTTTATTTTAATTGGACCTAATAATGATTGAAAATTGTAAAAATTTTAATTTATTTAATTTATCAGTTTAGTTTATTTTAACAACTCTTGAAATTAAAAATCGATAGATGTTAATTAAATAATTGATTTTTACAAAACTAACCATTTTCAAATTAGAGTCAGACAATTTTTGATCTTGTTTGGCAATTGCATTAGCTGTTAGTTGATAGCTGATTAAATCAGTTGATTTAACCAGCAGATAACATCAGTTATTTATTAAAAATGTTTGGTAAAATTAACTATTTAGTATTAGTTGTTAACGTATAAAATAACTTATAAGAATATGATTTTTTAAAAAAATTATAAAGTCATGAATATTATATTTTTTAGTATTTCGTTGAATATTCT
>JAOQML010000005.1:37619021-37633934 GCA_027568935.1 Erythroxylum urbanii | reverse complement strand
TCATTAAAATTTTTATTTAATTATTTATATCTAATTAAATATATATTATTAATAAAATTGTTCGACTATTATAATTTAAATATAATGAAAATATATATTTTTAAAAAATTTAATAAAAGTTTTACCGACGGAAATATGCAAGATTTCTTTTTTCCGTCGGCAATATTTCCTCATTTACCGACGGTAACTTTACCGACTGTATTAGAAACATTCCGATGCTAAATTTACATATGGGTAAACCACCGGTCGGTAAATTTAGCGACAGAATACATCGAACGGTCGGTAACTTTTCGGTTGATTTTACTGACAGTTTATTTGTTCTGTCGGTAATGTTACCGACGGTAGACAAATTTTTCGTCGGTAAATTTAGCTAAGGCCGAATCTTCGACGTTTTTGACCGTCGGTTTATTCCGTTGATAATGTTGTATACCGATGGAATATTTCTCGATTCTGTCGGTAATTTCCTTCCCTAATTCACTATTTTCTTGTTGTGTTCGTGCCAAGTTTTGGTTTCTTTCTTTATGCCACATAGTCTTTGCATATTACTCCATATGTGTTCTGTACCTGCAACTAACCAATAGATGGTCCAAAGTTTCTAGAGTATAGTTGCTTAGCTCGCACTCTAGAGAATTGATGTAGAACTTTATTCTATCCTTGGTGAGAACTTTCCTAATCAGCCCCCTTCATAATATAACTGAGTGAGCTGGATAACTATAAATATCCCATATTAGTTTTTCCCTTTCCACCATTATTTAGATCCTTTTGCAGAAAAGCTCTACATACCTTGGAGTTAAATATGTTTGAACCCTCTGTTATCCATAATCCTTCATCCTGATATATTTCTTGACATATTGGTAGATTCCACATTATAATGTCAACATTCCTGGTGTTATGGAAAGGCCAATACCATTTATTGTTCCTGATTAGCTTGCTCACCTTAGTATCAGGTCTTACTACTATCATTAGGTGTTGTATTTCCTGAATTTTGTATAAGGGACCTCTGGAGTGCCAATCATTGAACCAAAACATTCATTGTTCCCAATTCCTAATCTTATGGGATGTTAATTCCTGCATCCACTATCTTGTGTTTAGTATTTGTTTGAAATTCTAAGACATATTCTATTTTATCCCCAGCTTCCATATACTGCTACTTTTAATGAACACACTATATATCCATTTTTCCCAAAGTTCATCATTCTAGCTGCATAATCTCTATAGGTTCTTTGCTAGGCTAACATGGTTTAACAACCTTGCTGAGCATATTCCTAACCGTCCTTTGCTTTTAGGTTTACAAATTATACTCTAGCTAACCTTAGCCTTGTTACTTTTTTGTCGTACTCCTTCCCATAAAAAGTCTTTCAACTTCTTGTCAATCTTCTTAGCGCACTCTTTGGGAGAGATAAGTTGTTGATCAAATAATTTGCTAGCTTGCTCAGGATGGTCTATATTAGCTATAGCCTTCCACAATAATTGAGGTGTTTATTGCACCAATGGTTCATTCTTTTCTGAAGTATGTCGATAAGAGATTTACAGTCCAATGCTGTCTTTTTTTAGATATAGGCACTCCAAGGTACTTAATTGGAAGGTTTCCTTACTTCAGTCCTTTCCTCAATGCTTGAGTAGCACCTTCAATTCTATAATTTGAAGACAGGTAAAGATTACTTCAGTCCTTTCCTCAATGCTTGGGCTATTTTTAACATTCCTTGCAATTATGATCAAGATTGCCTCCATATATATCAGAAATAGGTAAGGGGATAGTGGATCCCCTTGCCTATGTCCTCTTTTAGCTTTGATTAACCTTGTAAGTTCTCCATTAACCAAAATAGCAAGGGATGCAGAAGTCGCACATTCTTTTATCCATTTCCTAAACCAAGGAGGATATCATGCTGTCATTATGATGCTAAACATGAAACTCCAATTGACCGAGACATATGCCTTCTCCAAATCTATCTTTATTGTGCAATTCTTTACTTTTGACTTAATATTGTTTCATTTAAAAATCTCTTGACAAAGTAAAATGTTTGTACCTATTTTTCTGCCTCCAATGAATGCATTCTAGGCTAGATTTATGATGCTCATACTCCTCTTCACTTTACTTGCAGGTAACTTATTAAAGGTTTTATAGCGGATATTGCAACAAGCAATTGGTTTAAAAATTTCAAGCCTATATGCATTAGATTGTTTGGGGACCAGGCTCATAAAGGTTTTATTCCATTCTTTCAGTATAGTTCCTTTTCTGAAAAACTCCTTGATAACTTTTATGGGTTCCTTACCCAATATATCTCAATTCTTTAGAAAGAATTTCCCATTGTAGCTATGTCAAGACTTAAAACAAATAAAGCTTCTTTGATCTCTTCCCTGATATTTCTTTAATTGTTCTGCCTTATCCTCTTCTGAAATTTGCATTATACTCCTAATTATATCATTCAGAATAATCTTTACTTCCTCTTCTATGCTATATTCTTTATCGAAGTATTTAAAAGTAAGTCTCTTCTTACTCTCCTGGTCTTAGTAATTTTAACTTAAATCATCTACTAGGAACTGAATCTAGTTTTTGTTCCTCCTTACTCTGATTAAGTTTATATAATATTTAGTGCACCTCTCCCCTTCGTTTAGCTAAATTATCCTTGATTTTTGTCTCAACAATTGTTTGTTTCTTCAGGGGCCTTGTTGTACTTGCTGATTAATATTTCTTCTTCTTTTCTTAGCTCCCCTTTGTTTAGCTAAATTATCCTTGATTTTTGTCTCAACAATTTGTTTGTTTCTTCTAGGGCCTTGCTGTACTTACTGATTAATGTTTCTTGTTCTTTTCTTTGTAGTAAGTTCTCAAGTCTGGACAGTACTCTCCTCTGGCATCTCTGTAGTTCATCTAGTGCTTTTGTAATGGCCTCCTGCTTTGGTATTTTATTCTCCTTGTTAAGATCTTTCACTTTTTCTTTTACTATCTTCAACTTCATACTTAGTATGTAACCCATTGTTCTTGCTATCTCTAAACTTATTCCCTCCCTTAGTGCACTTCTAAACCTTGGATTATCATTAAATGGTTAAAGACTCTAAAAGGTGTATACCTTTTGATGTTTGAGAAGGTTAAATCCACTACAATAGGGTTGTGGTGTACTAGATTCCTCCAATCTTGTTGAACATATAGGAAATTGGGCTAACTAGTCACTATTAACCATGCGTCTGTAAAGTCTTTTTAGTAGAAACCAACCTCTACTCTCCTGCTTGATCCAAGTAAACATATTTCCATGATACTTGAGATTTGTCAATCCTGTGTGCTTTGTTAGTTTTTGTAGCTCCGTACAATTTTGCTTTGCCCAGTTTCTACCACCTTAGGTTTCATTTTTATAGAGAGTGTAGTTGTAAGCACTAATTACTAACCAAGGGGAGGTAATTGCATTGTTGATCTTCACCAGTTCCTCCCATATCGATTGCCTTCAAAACATATAGCTTATTGCATAAACTACTGTAACAGTTATGTGTCTTCTTGAATCTTTGAGTACCAATTCACAATTTATCATTTTTCTATACTAAACTAGTTTGTAATTTTTATCTTTTGAGTATTAACACCTACTAAAACTCTCCCTCATATATGTTTGTCATGATAATTTTCCAATTTCCCCTAGAAACTATAGACAATTCTCCATCTGGTGCTTTTTATTTTGATTTCAAATAAACCAACAAAATCAACCTTTTTATTTGAGATCAACTCTCTAATTGCTAATTGTTTATTAGGCTATTGAGCCCTTTAATATTCCACTATACCAAAATCATAACAACTACTTTTTACTTAACTTCCTCTTCCTTGATTTCCTATTTTTCCAGAAGCATTTCCAACAAGGTCTCTTTTTTCTCTATTAAGGAAGTGTTATTAGCTGCATACTGATCTTTCTTTAGCCTACTTTCCCTTTGCATAAACCCAGATGTCTCTCCTTGTATAACTAATGCAATACTGTTATCTCAATTTTGATCTTCCTCTACCTTATTCACTACCTACTTTGCTTTATCAAGAGTTCTATTCTCTCTAATTTCTTGTTTCTGTCTTATATTGCATTCATTTGTTTCCCTTTCCACTAAATTTAATCTTTCCTCCTACTCAGGCTCTTGTCCTTTATTCTTATTCTCTTCTTGGTTTTCTTTTCTCCTCTAAGTCATTCTCTCCTCCTTAGTCTTTGGTTCCACTTATATAAGATTCTCAAGATCTTCCTTTAATTCCCTATTATCTTTTAACTTCATAATCCATAATGAGTCAGGGAGTTTTTTAAACATTGAGTTTTTTTTCAAAAAGTCCACATTAACGCACACTCTAGCAAATCTTATCCTTCTCATCATTGTCACATTTTCATCCATTCCTAAGGGTTTTCCTTTTTTGCTAGCAATGTAGCTCATCCCTTCCACAAACCAGTTCTCCAAGGGAACTATATGGAAATTAATCCATAGTGGGATTATTTCCAGTTTGCTTCAACCCTTGGATGCCATTTCTTCAGCAGAATTAGATGTCCCATGACATGTTAAGGTCTTGCTTCTAGCACCCTATGAGCATTTTCACCTGAGCTAAACTTAAACATAAAAAGCTCATCTTCATTCACCATAGTGTTAACCAAACCTATATTTCTCCATACAGAATTTGCCCATTTGTAAAACATCAGGAAACGCTAGTATTTTTTCAAGAAAAAAACCTACCAAAGAGGAGCTCCATTTTCTAGCTCAAAGTTAGAGCACCTCTAGGGGGCTCGAATAGGTTGCTCACAAGCTGCATCCACAAACCTTAACTTCCTCAAGGTTCTAAAGTTGCCTAGAATTGAGCTTCAAGTGCTTCTCCCTTTCATAGGTTCCTTTAGAGAGCCAGAACCCCTCAAAAGGGAATTATGTGGTGTTTTTTTTAACCGGGGGCGGTTTGCTATTGAATTGTTTTCTGTGGTAATTGCTTTCTTTGTCTTCAAAAAATCTCCAAATTCTCTTGGCTACTATTTATGTTTTAATCGACTTAATTAATACAAAGCCTAGCCCTCCTTATTTACTCCAGCATAGTTATTCTGATTTCATTTTAGCTTCTTTTGAGACCTCAACTTTCTCATACAAAAGAAAGTTCTTTATGCATTTTTCCATCTCTTTGCTGATCTTCTTAGGAATTAATAATTATCAGCTCTAATGATAATCTAGGTAGGCCTAAGGAGGCAATAAGAGAGACTTTGGTCTTAGAAGTGTCAAAAGCTACAATGATGTAGCCATTACAGTGATGAGCATGATTAGTAAGCAAGGACATCTTTGATTTAGAAACTAAAGTTTCTTAGTAAAAGAGTCATTTTTTAACTTAATCTATAAATGTTCTATAATGAATGGGCTCTTAGTACTTAGAAAAATCTTATAGTACTTCTAGTTTCTTAGGTTAATTCAGCCTATTAGTTTTTCATACAATAATAGACATTAGGGGGGTTTATATACATATAGGTTTTTGTATTTTCCTTCCTCTTAGACTTACTCCTTAAAGCTAATGTAAGGTCATTCGTATCCATTAGAACTATATTATGGATAGGATAAGATTCCTTTCCTTCAATCTTATATATTTTAAGCTTAGATATGTCAACTATAGTGTTATTACATAAAGGATATTGTAAATTCTCTTGAAGAGTCTTTACCTTGGGAATAATTACTCCATCTAAACGTACCTAAGATCTCCTCAATTTGAACTAGATTAAGGATATGCCTTCTTCTAAGCTATTGAATTGTTTTCTGTGGTAATTGCTTTCTTTGTCTTCGAAAAATCTCCAAATTCTCTTGGCTACTATTTTTGTTTCAATCAACTTAATTAATACAAAGCCTAGCCCTCCTTATTTACTCCAGCATAGTTATTCCCATTTCATTTTAGCTTCTTTTGCGACCTCAACTTTCTCATACAAAAGAAAGTTCTTTATGCATTTTTCCATCTCTTTGCTGATCTTCTTAGGAATTAATAATTATCAGCTCTAATGATAATCTAGGTAGGCCTAAGGAGGCAATAAGAGAGACTTTGGTCTTAGAAGTGTCAAAAGCTACAATGATGTAGCCATTACAGTGATGAGCATGATTAGTAAGCAAGGACATCTTTGATTTAGAAACTAAAGTTTCTTAGTAAAAGAGTCATTTTTTAACTTAATCTATAAATGTTCTATAATGAATGGGCTCTTAGTACTTAGAAAAATCTTATAGTACTTCTAGTTTCTTAGGTTAATTCAGCCTATTAGTTTTTCATACAATAATAGACATTAGGGGGGTTTATATACATATAGGTTTTTGTATTTTCCTTCCTCTTAGACTTACTCCTTAAAGCTAATGTAAGGTCATTCGTATCCATTAGAACTATATTATGGATAGGATAAGATTCCTTTCCTTCAATCTTATATATTTTAAGCTTAGATATGTCAACTATAGTGTTATTACATAAAGGATATTGTAAATTCTCTTGAAGAGTCTTTACCTTGGGAATAATTACTCCATCTAAACGTACCTAAGATCTCCTCAATTTGAACTAGATTAAGGATAGTGCCTTCTTCTAAGCTAGTGAGTTCTTCATAGTCTCATAAACTGAACATCCTCCTTATAGACCTTCATTATTATTTTTTTGGCTCGTCTAAGGAGGGCTTCCATTGGTAGCTTACTTCCACTATTGATTCTGTTACCTTATCTACCCATTCACTATTGCAACTTATTCTTATTTTAAAAAATCTAAGATGAAAACATATATGTAGTCATTACGATTATTTTCCTTTTTTCTTTTATTATAGACTTAGGGTTAATCATTAAGAGGTTTCTTATGAGTCAAACTTTGTAACTTTTCTCGATAAATAAAAAGATTAGAGATCATCCTAATATATTAAAACTAATTTGAATATAAATATTTCCTCTAAAAATCTACATACTTTGATGTCTTTATTTTATCACTTATGTTTATTAGTTTAAAAATGATGTGTGGTTGTTTCTTTATTTTTTTAAATAAGATTAAACTTATCTATTATCCTAATTAAGGATTGGTATAATGTTAATAATGAAATGGGTTTTATTTATATGAGATATCTTTGAATTTTTCTTAAAGAGGATTTAATTAGAGCTAGAGATTTTGTTTGTTAATAATTTACATGTGGATGATTTGAGAGAACCTACATATGATTGGACTAAGATATAGATATTAGGAGTTGTATGGGGTGCTAGAGATAGGCTTACATAAACTCTATGATTCTAAAAAGAAAAATACATCTCGTTATTTTCTTACACATAAACATATCCATAAATAAAAACTAGGACGACAAAAATGTATAAAATTAAATTACTCTGATTTTATTGTTCATTATAATGAGTTCTTCTTGAATATTATTTTATGAAGCTATATACTCATTTTATAGTAAAAAACACTCTTATAAAATGTCTATGTTAAGAACTTGGTTGGCTACTTATCAAATGAAAGATAAGAGATAAATACACTTGAATGTTTTCCTAATAACTGCATTTTAGTTTTTTATATAGGGACTTCTTTCATCAATATGTGAGGATTAACATACCCAATTATAGAGAGATTTCTACCACACTAACCAACTTTTAAATATTTTTAAAGACAAACCAGGGGTCTCTTTTCAAGTATTTTCTTAGTAACTCAAATATTAGGTTTCTATTACGTAATAAAATTTATTATTTAATCTCATGAAAATATTTTCTAACTTCTTATTCTAAGATTTACGTATCTCTCTCTCTCTCTCTCTCTCTCTCTCTCTATGTGTGTGTGTGTGTGTCTGTCTGTGTCTGTGTCTGTGTGTGGTACATTCACAAGAATTTGCTTACAATCATCTAGCAAACAAGTAGACAAACACATATAACTAATTTTTAGCAAAAAAATGGATAAAATAAGAGCTATCTACAATTTTATATAATCTATATCTCAAAGAGAGTATGAAAAATCTATCTCCAAAGTATAGCTGCAAATAAAATCTGCATCAAAACTATGTAAGAGGAGAATACTAGATATAACAACAATTTTAACCATTAATCAAGTTATATGAAACAAACGCTAAACTAAATAACCAATAACTCAATATTAACTTATGAACAAATAGGAGAACATCAACAAGAGTGAAAAACTATAGAAGAGGAGAAGATTAGAGACTAAGAATGAGAAGAGAAGAGGGACTCTTGAATTGATGATAGAAAAGAAATAGCATAAATTAAGAAATGTTATGATACGACATCAATTTCAAGATTAAAAACTAGTACACAAATATGAAAGCAATAATCATTAAAATGAATTAAAAAAGCCACTTATGTCATTAAAAAAAGGGAAATGAAGAGTCTACGATATTGTTCAGATTTCACTCCTTTGTTTAGGACTTTTTAGAAATTTAAACAAAAATAGCAAAAGAAAATTAATGGAACTAAACGCTTCCTAAATTTAGGATTTTTAAATTTATTGGAATTAAATAGATTTAAAGAATTACTACCTTTAATGTTTTGGTTTTTGAACCTTTAACTTCTTGTATATGATAAGTTGAATGAGCTTTAGGGTTGAGTTTTCATCAATGTTATGAATACCGTACTTATATCAGTATTAGATTTAGTTTTCATTTAATATAATACGAAAGATCATTTAATCATCATATAATATAAAAATAAAGATAATACAAAGTATGTAAAATGTTACAATTTCACCATATAATAAAGGATAACTACATCAAAATACCAAATAGAAAGAATAACAATATTTTATGACTCTATAAATACTATAACAAGAGTTCGAGTTAAGGAACACAACCAACCAGGAGTAGAACCTGAAATAAAAATATTTTACATTGATCTTGATTCTGATTTAGTATAAAATTCTCATCATTACTATCATTCAAATTCATTGCACTAAGTCACATGTCAGTACTTTTCACTTTTCCAGTTATTCTCATCTATCAAACTCGACTCATCAAAAACTCAATTTGCTAAAAGATCAATATGGTCAAGGCATAAAATTACTTATTATATTAAGAGTCCTAATAAAAAATTAAATTAAAATTTGAAGAAATTTGAAGAAATTATATTTAACTTAATAATGACAATAACATACCTTTATCGAAGCTTTAAATTGTATCGAACAAAGATCAAGTCGTTCAATCTTTTGTATTCCATTATATTCCTTTCCTTATTCAAATGTACTCCAATTTCTTTCACACCCTATTGCACTTACACATTGACTTCAAATTCAAATTGCATACCTTTGTAATTCTAGAACACCACTTCTGAATTTATCCTACTAGGAAACTGTAAAATAAAAAAAGTAATATTATAAACAAAATAAAGTGATGATTAATTTTCAACAAGTAACAAAAATGAAAAAAATACTTAGATTAAGTTTGTCTCTCTGACAAATAACAATGGGTATCCTAAAAGCATCCTTATAAACCTCCATTTGTGAACTTAAGAGATCTTGCATCATCTCATAGGTAACAATTGTTGTAATAGTTAAAAGCATTCTCCTGTTAGCTACAACCTTTTTTGTAAAAACTAGTCTAAAATAGACAATAGGATTTAAAAATTCCCCAGCTACAAACAACAGAGAGTAAAGTTGCATTTCTCATCTCTAAATGATGAATGCAAGATAAGTAGTGTACAAAGAATGTCTATTTTATATTGACCTTGATTGCTTCCTTCGATCTCTTCATAGCATCATAAAATAACCATTGTTACCTTCTCATCACTATCATCCAGATAAAGTACTCTCACTAAAGTTTCACAAACTCGGATGACAAATTGACATTAGGACCAAATTTATGATCTTCAAGTATAATTCTAGAAACCTCCAAATGTAACTCACTTAAATTGTAAAAATGTTCTCAACTCCTTGTTCATCAAAACAAAACAATGAAGTGGTAAGAAATTAGTCACAAATCTTGTAATAATAAGATGACATAAATTCCTACCATTGGTGAAATCCTTTGTCATCAAATTCAGGACCCATGCATGATTATAGATGAACTTGGTCACTTTTTTTATCTTTCTACACATTTTCATCAATGATAGAAAAGTATCTACTATCTATTATAATTTTTCAATATTAATTCAATGCGAAGTGATGCATAGGGAGTCCAATAAAAAGAATTGTATGTATTTTGCAATCTTCTTCTGGATACTTTGTTAGGACAATCATTATCAGTAATAAATTGAACAATGTTTGTAACCCAATTTCATTCATAACTTCATCAAATATCTGAAACATAGTATTGACATTTCTAGCAAGCTTGTATGCATTAATAGACTTTAAAAATATTGTCCCTTGGCAGAATAAACTAAAAAAATTGATAATAAGTTATTTTCTTCTATTTTTCTAAACATCACGCATAATTGAATGCCTATAAGTAGCCTAATTCATTTTTCTTTCATCCTAATAATTGTTTATTTCATAAGTAGAGCTACTCAAAAGTTTACCTTTGTAGTCATTAATGGAATAAGCTTTATATCCTAGACCATAAGAGGCAATAACATCTACCATAAGCTGGTAATAATAAGACTAGGTAGCGTTGAATGTTATACCTGAATCATACCACCATTTAGCCATCGTCATGTCCACATTATGAGCCACTTCTTTACATTATAAGGCACTACGTATTGAAAGTTGAGCTTCTATAGTTGTTCGTGGTGTAAAGAAGTTAGACATATATCTTCTTGTTTTCCTCACATCAAACAACATTCCCTTCTTATTGGGTATAAATATCTCCTTCAACATCCCCACTGTGGCCACCACAAAAGGAACTTATACTACTAATTTTGTAGTTTAGTCTTTACCTTCTATCTTTCTTATGCTGACACTTCTCAAGCAAAGTCTTCATTTTCCATTTCTCATCGTGACTTACTTTCTTACAAGGCTCCACTTCACCTTTAATCTCAGATGAATGCTTCTTTAATCTTATGGTTTCCTCACCTTTTAAATACTTGTTACAATACAAACAAAAGGGTACCAAGAAGCAATCTAGCATGAGCTTAAACTAGACATGGAATCTTTCTAAACCTGAAGCGGTTGAATTGTTAGGAGTACTTTAACTTTCCTCCATTTATTTGTAAAATAAACAAACATATGTAACAATTAAATGAATTACCTCATATCAATTGTCATTGAAATATGCCTAATGCAAGTACATTTACTGCTTGTAACTATAAAATGATCGTTAAATTGGAATTAAATATGTAAAAGTTAACATTTTTAGATAAGTTTATATAAGAATTCAAATAAGTAACTCTAATCCTTTTAGACCACTTACACAAACAAATAATAGTTGACTAAATTTTATAATTAACTATCCCATAAATAAATGTTAACTTAATTGTGACATGTTATCTCCTAATTAGTGACATGGCTTAAAAGATTAATTTTAATTTTTCTATGAACTTAAAGATGAAAATATTAAGCAAGTATAATCCATAAGCTCTAAATTATCATTATCGACATAATTAATAAAATTATTTGTAAGTTTAACTAAAAACTATTGAAATAGAATTAAGGAGTAATATTAAACATGTCTTGGACATTATCTATAATATTATTGAATAATGTCAATTTTTTAAAGAGGCAAATTCCAGTTTAATGAAAATGCATAATTCATGTTCAAATCCCAACATATCAATATATGCAATTGTCTATGCTAATTGTTAATAAAAAATACAACCAATATCTAATTCTCAAATAATAAGGAAATTAGATAATCATAAACTATGTTAAATTGTTGATAAGAAAGGCAACATCTATTTAATTCTCAAACAACAAATAATATAAAAAACTATATCGATAAAGAGAGCAATTTTTTGATAAAATGCAACACATCACAAAATCCATCTTACTCTCTTTACCAATGTGGGTTTTAGTTTCATACTTTTATCTAACATGCACTGATTTTTTTTCACATTTCCAATATACATTATATACATGAATAGTATAGTTAAGACTCAAGAGTGATGTGAGGTGGACTGGTTGATTAAGAAGGAGTGGCAACTAGTAACTTGGCAATGCATTGATGAAAAGCTGGACCCCTAGAGGACTATGGACTGTGGATTGTGGATCTTTAACGAGCTGTTAGATCATTAATGAGTTCCTGGAATTAGTGACAAGTAGCTGGCAGTGAGTGAGGAGTAAGAAGCTAAGAATTACCAGTGACTAACTGACGATGGAGGGATACTAATGATGATGGAGAGTGCTGACCAGTGAGAGAAGGGCAGCAGTAATGGAGTGGAGGAGTGGGTACCACGACTGAAGGCTAAAAGCTCAAATTGGGGCCTAATATTTTTGAGTTTGATCAGTTTAGGACTTAAACTTGTAACTTGCTCAACGAAGATTTAAACTTTCACGAATCTACTCAATTTAAGACTTTTTGGACAGAAATTAGGAAGTGTCATACAAGTGCCATTTTTATATAAAAAGTATATTTAGAGAGGCCAGGTAAAATTTAAAGCCACATAAAAAAACACAAAAGCCATGTAGATTTTAGAAAAAAAGAAAATCATTTAAAATTTTCATACTAAACTTGTATAATATTTGCATATCCATACAGTTACCTTTTAAACATTTATTCAGTTATTTTCTTTTATTTACTTGAAAAAAAAAGGAGAAAAAAAGGCTTTTTAGATTTGTATGTCCCCTTTATTGTCGTCTTTACTGTGGACTATTGAAATTTGTACAGATCTTTTGCCAATTACTTAAACACTTTTTAAAGAGTTTTGCCTATAGGTATATCTTTTTCTAGCACATACAAGTTAATAAAATAAAAGTGTTTTCAAAGTATGGCAAAGTTGTGCAAGGTTATCCTAAAAAAGAACATGTTTTTTTTCTTATTTCAGTTATGTTTTAAAAGTATGGCAAAGTTGCGCAAGGTTGTACTAGAAAAGAACAAGTTTTTGTTCTTATTTCAGTTATGTTTATACTGGTTTTCTTCTTAATTCAATCATTCTCTTGGTTTCATTTAAGATAATAATGAGTAAAAAACTAAACAAACCAAAATATTTTGCATACATAACTTTCTACCAAGAAGAAGAAGATGTACTATTATAGAAGATGGGTGGACTAATTAAATATAAAGAAACTTGATTAATTTCTTCGTTTATTATAATATTGGAACAACTTTTATCAAGTATGTCTATGCTTCTGATATGGTAACATGTGATAATGCTTTATCTAACTTATTTTCCAAAATTGTCGAGTAGGGTGAACCAAGAATGTTGTGAATTTTGTTACAGATAATGCAACTAATTATGAACCAACTGGGTACTTGTTACAATTAATGAATGGGCATATTTATTGGTCTCCATACGCTGTTTATCGTAAAAATCTTACTTTAAAAGGTATTGGTGATATAAACCATATTTCTAGTCTTGCTTCACATGCATATAAAATTAAAATTTTTGTATATAATCATATCATATTTTTGTCTTAGTTAAGAAAGCAAGAAAATTGGAGATCGTGTGTCCTACCTCTACTAGGTTTGTAACTACATTCATTAATTTGAAAAGTGTTTATTAACATAAACAACTACTTTAAAAATTAGTGACAGGTAAACATTTTTCAAGTCATAAGTTATCAAAGAGTGCGAAAGGAAAAGAAATTTGTGATATTATTCTAGATAATAAGTTTTAGAATGTATGCTTGATCATTGTAAAGATTGTGGCTACACTTATAAGGTTGTTAAGGATTGTTTACCTAGATGAGAAGCCATCTTTAAGGAATATATATGATGGTATGTATAGAGCTCACAAAATAATTATAAATCTTTTCAAAGGGAATGAGAAATTGTACAAGCCTTATATGGATATTCTTGACCAATAATGAGATAAGCATCTTACTTAAAGGATCTACTTAACAACTTATTTTCTCAATCCTTATTGCTTATATAGTGGAGGTGCATGCACAAATATTATTATACGCAGTCTATTTTATTTGATTGAATGCAAAGTTATTTTCTTTATTGAAAAGCAATCATAGGAGACAAATGAAATTAAATTGTATCGTGAAGGTTTAGAGAGTTTTATTAGATCATCAGCAAAGATAGAACTTACAATGAAAAAAATGCAACCTGGTACGTTTTATACTTTTAGTTCATTCTTTACTTATTAATACTATATAGTTTTATTTTTTATAACTATTAATTTAAATACAAATGAATGGTAGAGATTATTCGGTGAAAGTGCTCTAATATTGAGAAAACTTGCTATTAGATTACCCAGTCTAGCAGCTTTCAAATTAGGTTGTTAATGTAATTGGAGCATTTTTTTTAATGTATTCATATAAAGAAATGAAATTGTTTTGAACATTAAAGACTTAGTGACGTTGTTTATAATACTTATAATCTGATAATGAAGAATGTGTATTTTATAGTTTATTTTTATTTTTCATTAATTTTATTTTTTATTATTAACTTTATAACCTTACAATTATGTATTCAGATCTCTTAGTAAGAACAGAATATATGACCCAGTTGATATTTGATTTTTGGATCAAAGAAGAAGAACAATCGCTTGATTTTAATTATAATAAACTTGAAAAGGCGATTTACCGAGAAAATGCATTTGACACAATGAATGAATTAAGAATATCTACTAATAGTCAGTTCATATCCTATTATAATCATATTTAACTTAAAAATATATTGTATTACAAATTTACAATTGAGTATAATTTCATTAATTACTAATTTGTTTGAATGCAACAAAAAAAGTTGATACAAATACTTTGGATGAAAGTGTAGTTTATGAGTCTCTGAATAGCGTTACAGAATTTAAAATTTTTGACATTGATAAAATACAACCTCATTTAGAAATAAAGTTTAGTTTTTATTGTTATTTTAAATTTTATGTTAAATTCAAATTTAGTTTAAATTATTATATTTGATTTATTATCACTTCATTATATAATAATAGACATTG
>JAOQML010000005.1:37581840-37592515 GCA_027568935.1 Erythroxylum urbanii | reverse complement strand
TTCATAATTGATTTCTTTTCAGTTATTTTGTGATCTTTTCATTTTTTGTTTCGTGTTTGTGATTAAATTTTTTTTGGATATCGATGGAAGTAATTTTTCTTTAATTCATATTCTCAATCTTATAACAATATTTGGATTGGTCAACCTAACTTTTGTTATGGATGGGATAATCAGCCGAATTACTTTCATAATAGTTTATAGGAAGCACAGTAATTCCCGATCACATCAGAAGCTTCCTATCAAGACTCAGGTACATTTTTGGAAGAATTAGTTAATGTGTAGGTTGCTAACACTTTGCAATTCCAATAGGAAACAAGTTCTAGAATCCAGAACTTGACAAACCAGGCGGATTAATTGATGGAAGCTATCAACAGCCTAGCATCACAAAGCAAAGAGACGCAACCATATCAACTTGAGGAGTACCCAATGGATATTAGTGCGGAAACCTTACAGAGTGAAGAGGAGCTTGAGAATCTTGAGTCTAGTACTCAAGGAATTGCTTGTGAAGAAGAAGAAGTTGGGAAGGAGCTTGAAACATAATATGATACATCATTTGCCTTGGAGGTAAGTACTGAGTCCGTAATTATATTTGAGATTAACCTTTCACCTTTACCTAGCAAGTTGAAAGAACTAAACGAAGAAGAAAAAGGAGCAAAGTCATTCGAATTATTTAAAAGAGCGAGGACCCAACAGAGATGAAGAATCTGAAGATAAGGAGGATGCTGGTGGTGAACGATTATCAACCAAGGCCCTATCTGAAAAAAACTGTTGTGGAGGAACCGCATGTGCCACCAGAAGATCACAATTTTTTCACGTAAGGAAAGTATGGAGTGGAGCCAGCGACCCTAAACCAAGATGCTTCTTGGGAGACAACCCAAGGGAAGTAAATTTCTTTGCTTTTAAATTTTCTCATTTATTTTTTTATGCATGTGTGTTTCTTTGTTGGTTTATTTTTGCTTGTTTTTAAGTTTTCAATTAAAATGAGAGAAAGAATAAAATAAGCAAAGAAATATTTGCTCATTTTCTATTGCTTCTAGGATTATTTAATCATGAGGAGAGAATGAATTGACTAGAGAATTTCATAGCAACTTTGGCATGTACTTTTGCTCTTATTATTGGTTGATGTGCATTATCTTTAGAAGAATATTGACTAGTGGTAGACAAAGCTGGCAAAATTTTAAGCCTTATTAGACTGAAACATCCATATCAGTCTCATTGTATTTTGATAATGTGTGACCTTCATGACATATACATCCTGATTTTGTGTTGAATTTCTATTCAAGACCATATTTTTATCACATACATTAATATGGATATGATTAGGCATTCTTTGTTTTTCAT
This sequence comes from Erythroxylum urbanii, assembly GCA_027568935.1. Classification (NCBI taxonomy): domain Eukaryota; kingdom Viridiplantae; phylum Streptophyta; class Magnoliopsida; order Malpighiales; family Erythroxylaceae; genus Erythroxylum; species Erythroxylum urbanii. Next base: position 37,591,174 of record JAOQML010000005.1, on the reverse strand, counting down.
AAACTACATTAGCCAAATAACCTACCTTATTGACATGATTTTTCCCTTGTTAGCCCCCTTTGAGCTTTATACCTTTCTTTTTGTATCAACCATGTTACATGCTTTATACTTAACCAAATGTCCTACCCAAGCCATAAAGCTAGTGGAGCATTTGTGATTGTTGAGTTTGTGGATATAGAAAATTCTAAGTGTGGGGTTGTCTATATGTGTGGGTTTGTTATGATGTTGGGTTGTTTGTAATTGAAATTCCCATGTTAATGTAGTTTCTTTTAATGTTTAAAAAAAGAAAAGAAAAGAAAAGAAAGGAAAAGAAAGAGAGAAAAGAGAGAAGCACAAGAAAAGAAAAGAAAAGAAAAGAGAAAATTAAAAAAGAAAGAAAGAATAAAAAGAAAAAAGAATGAAAAAAATATGTTTAAATAAATGTATCTAGGAGCAAGTACATATGTGTTGAAAAGTTGTTTATGATTAATGCATTCTCCTAAAGTTGTGATGAATGGTTTATTTGAGTATATTGGATATGAGGTAGATGTTGGCTTGGAAGGTTCACTCTTGTGGTTTCAATATATTGTTGGCATAAATTATATGAGGATTCCTTCGGATTGGTATATGCTTCATGTGGTTTGTGTGTGAGAGCTGAATGAGGTTGTGAAATATAAATGTTACATTCGTCATTGTTGACGGTAGCCAGTTTTTGATGAGTGTTGCTTTGTTTCACTAGCTTAATAACTTTCATGCTACTTGACCCAAACACATCTCACCTTACCTTTAGCCACATTACAACCTTGAAAAGTCCTTTGATCCATAATTTTTTATGTGAATTATAGTGGTGGAGAAATGAAATAATATGCAAAATTATGGTTTGTCATGATTATAAATAGTGTTGAGTGTAACCGTTTTAGTTAAATTCAATTTTTAAGTATACCATTAGATTGCTCATTTTCTAAAGGTATTGAATGTTGATTGATCATGAGTAAAAGCTTGGAATGTTGATATCTTGCTATAATTTTTGAAAGTCACTTATCTTTGCTTGTCATTATAAATTCTTTGAACATATGGGAAATGATTCAATCTTTTTAGGTCTTTGAGCTTAATTTGGATGTTTTGCCCAAGGACGTCCAAAAGCTAAGTGTGGGAGAAATTGATATGTGTTTAATTGTTGATACATTTAATCATTTACACTTAGCGATTAATGATACAAAAATGCTTAAGATAGTCACTTTAATTCATATGTGATTTTATGAACAATTTGAAAGTAAAAAAATTAAAGTGAGTTAAAAGCACTACATGTGGGTCGTTTTTCGAAGAATTACACTCACTTGTCTTTATGGAGTAAGAAGAAGAGAATTAAAGAAAGAAGAAGACAATAAAAGCTCTTTAAAATAGCATTTGTTGAACTAGAAGAAAACTAAATGCAAAACGACAATCCAAGGTGGTAAAACGCACAGCAAAGAAAAGAAAACGCATGCGTTTAACAACGCATTCGTTGCGTTAAACGCAAGCGTATGCACTTAACGCATATGTCTTTGTTTCATGCCAGACGTAGCAAGGCTACAGTGGGGAGGGTTTGGCGTGAATAGGAGGGGTGGACCAAAAACGTTAACATTCAATTGTCCCATCAATAGAACAGTGCGCAGAGAAGAGAGGGTAGCAATAGAGAAAATAGAAAAGAGGCGGTAGAAACAAAAAGAAGAGACAAAATAGTGGCATGAAAGAGAGAAGAGTGGAGGTGAATAGTAAGGGTGTTCCTTAAACTTAATTTGTCATATCAATGAATAGTGAGAGAAGAGAGCATTAACGTGAGAAGAGAAGAAGAGAGCTACGGCAGTGAATAGCCGAAGGGGTTTCGGCTAGGGTTACAACATGGAGCAGAAGCTTTTTTTTTGGGATAGACTCATGAAAGGCTAAACTTCCTGACGTCGGTTCGGAGGCAACATCGACGCCGACGACTCGGGTTAAGTATTTTTTTATTGTTTTGTTATTTCTTTCTTTCATTAGGAATTGATTATGTTATCTTATGTTTTATTGAATTGGGTATTGAATGATGATGATTTTAGTGCTCTATTGAATTGTTTTTCATGAAAACTCATTGCTAGAATCGAATGCAATACGTAATTGTTATATTTCTGATTCATGTGTAGCAACTAATGGTTCCAAATCATTAGAGATAACATAACATAGGTTAAATAATCCAAGCATATGTGAATATTGCCTAGATTGGTCTGTTTTTCTCATTCACAAGGCAGTTGTTCAAATAAACTTAGAGAGCTTATTCTAGGTTTTCTAATGGCCTGGGTTAATTAATGAGCACTTCGTGATTAACTAAGATCTAAGAAATAATCGGGATTAATAGAGCTTGTTGTGAATCTACGACCGATAATTGCTAAGAGAGATAAAAGAACAACAAATCAATGAATTATGCTTAATTAGGGTGTAGAAAAGATTGAACCAAAGAGCATAATCCCTACTGAATTTCCCAATTTTATCATTTTTTGTATGTTTTCTTTAATTTGTTTTCATTAGGTTTATTTTATTTTATTTTCTTATTAAATCCAAAACCCCCTTTACCTAAACATCAATTAATTTCATTTCATAAGCTATCCGAACACTCCCTGTGGGATCAACCTAGACTCACCATTGCTATAGTAGTAGTCTAGATATTTTATTTTGATTAGCGTTACGACGCGTAGGCCAATATTATATGTCTTAAACGAGAATATATTCAAAATTAAGAACTCTTACTGGTCCAAGAACTAGAATAATTTATTAATAGATAGTGAAACTAAATATAGTAGAGCATTAGGAGAACTTGACCTAAATCTAGCTAATTCATAGTTTGGTATATTCTTGATTATTTCTTTGCATTAGTATTTAGATTGTTACTTTATTTTATTTATCCAATCATCTATAAATGTTGATATATCTTGCTAAGTTTATAGATAGTGGGTAGTTAATCAAGAATCCTTATGAGATTGATCTATACTTGCATTGTTAGCTACAATTACATTATGCACTTGTGGTAAAACAATTAAAACAGACAAATAAGTAATGTAGAATGCATCATTGACTTTTTGACTTATAATGAGTGTTCCATTTTAGAAAACCTATCTAGTACTACAAATATTGAATCCTTACCATTTCTAGAACTAGATAAACCTAAAGAAAAATCTATTAACAAATCTACCTATCTGTGGGGTTGTACTTGAGATTTAGCTTGTTTGTAAGTAACACATCTTTCATATATTCTCTTTATATTTCAAGATTCTTTTAGACTTTAAAGTTTCCTATGCAATGATAAATTTTAGATTTAATTTTCACGTGTTAAATTAGCATAATTTATTATTCTACACTTATTATTTGTATTAGAAGCATTATTTACATTCCATTTTAAATCAACCTAATTATTTTCATTTATTTTCAGTTCTTTATTATGTCAAAGTGTAATTCTACCAACAGATGTGGAGGACTAGAGAGAGAGAATCTTCCCGTACATACTGGAGGATCTATTACCTACCACGAGCATGCAGAGAGACTTGTCTACATTTTACATTTATATTCTTTTTTTTTACTTTGGTGTATTTCAATTTAATTTGATGTGTGAATTTTGGAATCAAAATATGTGTATTATGGATAATGGTAATGTTATAAATGTCTAGTGCCATATATGGCTGTGTTGTTGAGTTACTTTCTTTGTTAAACAAGGGGTAAATATCATAAAAATAGAGAACATTTTGCCAAAATTTTTATAAATCGTAGTTCACTTATAACATTTTATTCTGATGCAGAAAAAGTCTATAGGCACGAAGTTTACACCCCGTTAGCGCTTTTTGCACACTCACTAAGAAGCATGACAGTGTGACATTCATCAACACCTAATGTAGAGAACTAAATGTATGTGAAATTTATGCTTTAATATTAATGCTTAATAATTATCACTTACTAACATAAACATTCATTCTAATAGGACCCAATATAAGAAAGTATTCAATAACAGTCTCAGCAATTTGAAGATGTTGATGAGAGTCAAACCTATTTTCATGCAGTGGGTGGTAGGAATGGTCATGGAAGGATATTCTGCTTAGGTTTATTTGTGAACACATGTTATTCACAATCTTCCACATCCAGTACAGCAGTATTTAGTAGGTGGTTCACACCCAATGAATTCTATGAGCTTCAAAGCACAGTACAAATATTGGCAACTCAGTTGCAGCAGTCGATAGAGTACATAGCTCAGTTCTGTAATGTGGTAGATGAGTTGAAGGGGAGGGGTAGCACCTCATCACAACAGTCAGAGCACTCGCGGTCACCAAATAAATAGCGTACTTGTAGTCGTTTTGTATTAATTAAATACTTATTATGTACAAAATAAAATTTTGTTATTAATTAAGATAATTTTTACTTTATATCATCAATCAACTTTTTGTTTTAACAAATTAAATATAGAAACAAATCAAAATATTATCAATAAATAACTGATAACTATATAAATTATGCATCAACTATAAGATTATCAAATAAAATTAAATATAGGAAAAGATTAAGAAAACAATTTTAGTAAATTTACTAACGAAAAAATAAAGTTCGTCGATAAAATCTATTCGATTTATAGACAGATAACTAAGAACTATCAGTAATGTTGTCGTTAACTTACTGATGGACTAACCAATTTTGTTGTAAATTTAAAAACAGACAGGATTTGTGTGTTGGTAACTTTACCAACTGAAACAATCTTTCCCTCATTAAACTTACTGATAACACAAAATAACCATCGAATATTCATCGACGATAACACAAATTGTCCGTCGTTAAATTAACAACGAAAAATTTATGGTTTGTTGCAAATTATTACCTACAGTCGTTTCTTTGATACCTTTGTTCGTCGGTAAATTCTGTCGCTAACTTTGCTTACCGACAGAATGTGTAGGTTTTCTATCAGTAATGTCCATCGCTAAACTTCATTCCTTGTAGTGACTTGGTCTATACAAGACCATTTAACCAGTTTTAACTAACTCCCTCTCTTATATGATTGTAATGATTAAAGATCACCTTCTAACTTTCCCCTAGGAACCATAAACAGTTCTTCATCTGTTACTTTTTTATTTTGGTTTCAATTAAACCAATAAAATCAACTAGCCTATTTCTAGTCAACTCCTTAATTGTTAATTATGTATTTACGCTATCAATCCCTCTTACATTCCAAATTACCAACTTTATTATTTCTTCTTCTTGTCCAACTTCTTCCTTTTTTATTTCTTACTTGCTCCAGGAGATTTTCTAGTGTTTTGCTTAGTACTAGAAGTCTCTCCTTTCTCCACTAAAGGAGTTCTATTAGCTTTATTCCGGTCTTTCTGTTGAACATTTACTACCTAATTAGCTTTATCAAGTGTTTTGTTTACTTCCTTATCTTGTTCCTGATTGTAATGTCCTTTATTTGGCTCCCCTCTCTCCACATTGATTTTTTTTCTGTATGTTCATACTCCTCTCCTTTTTCCTTGCTTTCTTCTTGGTTATCTTTTTTTTCATCCAGATCATCCTCTCCTCCTTAGTTTTTGATTTCCACATATAGGAGACTTTTATAAGATCTTCCTTTAGTTCCCCATTCTCATTTAACTTTATAATCCTTAAGGAATCTGACTTTTTTAGTAATATCCACATCAATGCATACCCTATTCTTCTCATCGTTGTAGTATTCTCTTATATTCTAAGGGTTTACTAATCTTATTAGCAATGTAGCTCATTCCTTTTGTAGATCAATATTCTAAAGGATTTATGGAGATTTATCCACAATGGGATTATTTCTAGTTTGCTCTTATGTGGAGTTACCCCTGGATGCCATTTCTTTAGCAGAATGGGATGTCTGAGGGCATGCCAAGGTCCAGCTTCTAACACTCTCTGTGCATCCTCATTGGAATTGAATTTGAACACAAATAACTCATCTTCATTCACCATTGTGTTCACCAAACTTATATTTCTTCAAGCTAAACTAGCCCATTTGTTTACAATAAGAAATGCCAATCTTTTCTCAAGAAAGATACCTACTAGGGGTGAGCTCCGCTCCCTTGCTCCAAGTTGAAACACCTTTAGAGGGGCCTAAATAGGTTCCTTAATTGCTGACTCAACATACCCTAGCTTCCCTAAGTTTCCAAAATCTCCTACAATGGAAATCTAGATAGTTTTCCCCTTCTCGAGTCCCTTTTGAATATCAAAAGTACCCCTTAAAGGGGGGAACTCAGTGGTATTGTGTGGGTAAGGTGGGATTGCATTTGGTAAGGTTTGTATGTTTATTGGTATGTCTTTCTGAGTGTTAGTCATAAGCATTGTTGGTTAGGTTACTATTTTAGGAAGGTTGTTATGATTGTTGGAGGTAAATAGGTTGCTGTTGGGAAGGGGGGATAAGGTTGTCGATTGTTGGTTGTTGGGTTAGGGGGAGAAGACTCTAATTTAGGTTGCTTTCAGTTAGTTTGTTTGGTTTATTATTGTGTAATATTAGTGTAATAAACTTTTAAATAACTGACTCTTTTTTACGTTTCCAAGAAATATGAAAGAAAGTTAGTGATTTTAGATTTAAGAGGAATGATCAATTTCATTACTATCTTAAAATTTTGAATAATTCTAACTATTAGTAATAATTCTAAATACTAAATATTAGAATAATTAAGAAAATTAGGGATATTAAATTTAGGGAGAGTGATTAATTTTAGTGTTATCTTGGTAATCCTTATACAAATACTAATTTGTGCTTAAAATAGATTAACTTGTAAGTTCTTTTTTATGCATGAATGTAGGGGAAGCTAATTATTCATATTTCCTTGGAATAATAAGTCATATATCTTTGATTTTACCATTGTTTTTCTAAAATTATAAAATATTTTATCATCATAAAAAGGGAAAATTTTGTTACAACCAAGGGATGTTACAATCTATGTTTTAATAATAACAAAACATAAGTATTATTAATAAATTTATTTTTATGGAGGCAATATGAAAGCAATAATGATCATGCACAAATCAAGATACATCATATAAGGATAATAAATAAAAGTTGGAGTTTAAGTCATTTAAGTGAAGACCAAAATCAAGACTAAAGAAGAAAAAGACACAACAAAGTTATAAATGAAATGTAATATTTACTTGGTGACCTTGATATTTTAAAGACTTGTCATGCATAAAGATATCATCATTTTAGCTTATAGCATGAGTATTGTCAATCATCAAGAGGAATTAAGATTTTGATATTAAAGAAAACCCTCTTGTTCTTTGAAGCATTCTTTAAGGAATATTAAGTTTGAGCATCTAAAGATGTTAAAATCATGATTTTAGGTATATTGGTAGATCTTTATATGTTAGTAATCAACCAATACAAGTAAAATTATTAACATTTTTGTATTGAGAGTTTGTAAGGATATTGATTAATACATTGATCAACCAATGTGCTACATTGGTATTCAAAAGGCTAGTGAATTTATGCATTCAATGCATAGTGGCTAACTAAGGTGCTTGTCGACTAATGTACAACGACTAGTTCTTATTTTCAACTACTAGTTTGATCCTCAAATCTTGTAAATACATGATCTTTATTGGTTCAGACATCAAAAAACATTTAGATATTGTATAAACACATTTCAAAATGTTTTTACAAAGATTTTGAGCATTCATTATTACTTTTTAAATTAAGTAAGTCTTTAAAGTTATTAAAGTGATCAAGTAAGATCTTTTAAATTGTAAATTCTTTTCACTGAGAGTATTCTTCACCTTAGAGAAAATTGCAATAAAACTTCTTCTTACTTCTTAAAAATAAGATTGTTATAGGATAGTTGCTTTTCGTCTTGTTGAAAGTAGAGATTTAGAAATTTCAAGAAGTGTCTTAGAGAGTGAAAGTAAGCATTGATTATTTTTTGAACTACTATAAATTGATTGTTATTATAATTTTGGATTACCATATTCTATTTTTTCTTTTAAATTATAATCTTTACAAAATAGAGGCAATCTCATTCTCTAAATATGAAAATAATTTAGTGTAATTTGCCCACATTAATTTTTCATGACCAATAACATTATAACCCTTACGTTTTCGTTTTATTTAAACTAGATTTTCGTTCCCCATCTTAGTCATGTTTTTCTCTGTGTTTTGTTATTTCAAAATCAAAACTTTAGAATATCCAAAATCTTCCTCCATCGGAATTGGCTTCCCCTGTTGTTAACTTCATCCTTTTTAGTTTATTATAGAACCCTTAATTCATTGGTTTGTTTCCATTTTTCGTTTCTTTTTTGTTATCTCCTTTAATTCCTTCTCTTTTCTTCTTATATTCTTTCTCGTTTCGTTTTCACCATAAAAGTCGCAACACGGTAGCATTTGTATCTGTAACTGTCGCAACTAAATGTGAAATTATATCACACCATTGATGTATGGTTTGGACCAAATGTGGTTGTGATATGTATTTTGAAATCTTGCAAGCCCCTATATGCACTTCCATATGTGTTGTATTGAATCTAAGCTTTAATGCCAAATTGATGTAGGACAGAAAGAACTACCACACTTATTGAAAGTTGGAATAAGAGCGCGATCTTATGGGAAAAAGAACTAAATATATTATAGTTGATTTACTTGTCTCTTTGTTATCATCAATGAAGCAAACTTAAAGATAAATTACACATAGATTTACTAGCTTTATATGAGCAACTCATATAAAACACTCTTAGGGTTTATAAAGAACTAGGCATTACACCTAATATCTAGGAATCATTACGGGACAATATAAGAATCACTTTTGGATGAGGAAGCATTGCACTTCCACAAATTCATAACCGGAAAATTTTCTCTTTGTCCTGATCCTACTTCGACATATATAATTAGTTTTTGACTATTGCTCAAAATTTTCCTAGTAATGAATACCGTAGATTTGAGTAAATCCATTAGCCACAATTCTAGCCTTATATCTTTCCACAAAGCCATTTTCTTTACATTTCATAGTGAATACTGACCTATAGGCAAGGTTTACAATCTCCCATGTCACTTTGTTTTCAAGCATAGTTCTCTAATTTGGATCATAGCTTTCTAAATATTTCTTAGAACAAATAGGTTTGAGATTTTGAAGTAAATGCCTTGTGTTTTTGAAGAGACATTTATAGGACAAATATTTTTCAGTTAGATGATTAGTGTAAAGATCAAGTTCTTTTTCTAAGTACAATAGGAGTGTAATAGGAACATAAGGATCACAAAATTCACGAGAAATCATATAGGATAAAAACAATGGAGTGAGCATAATTTTTATATTTTATATTTATGTGTATTTGTAATAATAATTGTGATTATATTTATATTTATATTTTATTATAC
>JAOQML010000005.1:37552831-37567367 GCA_027568935.1 Erythroxylum urbanii | reverse complement strand
TATACAAATTCTTTAATTTTAAATCACGTGTAAATAACATATATATAAAAACTCCTTTATTTTAAATTACATAGATGTTATACTTATTTGAATTATCAATGCAAATTTGCGCTGTCTACTATTATATAGAAATCGGCAAGAACGTTGGATCAACCACGTGTAACTCAAGATAGGCGAGGTCCCCACATTGTCCCACCTGCATCAGCCAAATCTTGGCTTGGCTACAGCCTGCTCGGCCAAATTTTAAACCCTAATTAATGCTCAAACCGGACGTTCAGCTTGAAAATTTTCTTTCATTGAAAATTAACAAAATACTCCAAATTCATTCTTTTAAAAGTTAACTGTTAAGAACAAGTACTTATTACTGCGTGACAATGACATCTTTGGTTAACACATTTCAAGAACATAGACATTGGCATCCCTTTCTTTTGTTTAGTTAGTGTTGTGTTGATCTTATCCCGAAAGAAACGTAGTTAACACATCAACATGGGATTGGTTAACACAATAACAACATTCATCAATATCTTTTTAATTTTTTTTTACCTCTTTAAGACTCAAAACCATATGAAAATTTCGAGCGTTTCTTCGACTTATTTCAGCGTGATTTACGTTTAAATTAGGCACAAGAAGATATAGAAGTGATTTAGTTGCAAGAACTTTCTCTTAGAGGAATATATGTATTGACCATCATGATTGATCATTTGCCACTCAATTCCAATGTACATATATGTTATGTGTGCATGAAGTATGCCTAGTAAAAAAGGGGGGAAAAAAGTTTACGTGAAATCAGCTTCATGTACGTAAGTTACAGGACATTTTAATAACAAAATCGGCTACTTCAAACCAAGTTTTGCCGTATTGTTACTATTCCTGTGTATACAATTTGTTAAAGTATTAATTGATAATGAAGAAGGAAGATCCTCATAATTTATCAAATAAACATGATTTTTGTTTGAGTTATTAGCTTGTCTCCATTTTTTTTCTATATCCAAACTAGGTACTTTCATTTTAAATAATTGCACCAAAATTTAATTAAGACATGTTATAGACGGGGATATTTATGTACATCTAGAATTAAGTTATGTATAAGTAGACATGATATAGATCCAATTTAAAATTGACATAAGCTAAAATGATTGTGCGATAAATCAAATCGGATGGGTTCATTATTTTATTTGAAATTAGTGATTCAAGTCCCCTGCCTATTTAAGTTATGAGGTTGAGTCAGAACAGAATACTTAAAATTAGGCATGTTCCCTTAATAGATTTGGGGTGCGTTAGACTTGATTGGGCTTAATAATGAGGTCTTCAATCTACATTTGCGCATACGTAACTTGAGGGAAGTGTATTATTGATCTATATTCATACAAAATTTAAGGAATTCATAAAGAGAATTTTCAAGATTTGTCCACAATATTTATGTTCGTTCATTGGTAAGATGAGTTGTTCTCACTTTAACTCTCATGGATCAGCTAAATCGTATGATTGTTATTTCCATAAGCTAAATAAACTTCTAGAGCGATTTTGACATGTTGTCTCCTTCACATGTTGAGTGCGATGTAGACAAGTCATCTATTTAACTATCAAGGGTCAGGCCTTTTTTTTTGTCTGAGTTTATGTGTATAATTTTTATATTAACTGTATATACATACTGAAATCGAAATACCAGCATGTTTTTTGTGCTTGATATATATGTGAATAATCAACCGACACCCAACTTATGAATTCAAGATGCCTTACCATCCGTTGATGAAAGAAAAATCTTGCAATCTTCTTGAGTTGTACATGACGATAACATCTGAAAACTTAAGTAGTTCCATGGCTCACTCGTTATCTATATTAGAATATAAGATTGCTAAGATCAAGGACCACGGAACAATCACTGGCCAAGATGAGAGTCAAAAAAGGAACATAACGTACATCGGATCTTATTGCAACTTGGATTTTTAAACAAGGTCGAGTTAAGCTAGATTAGTAGATCTACAATAAGACTGTATTCCTCGAGGAACCAAATCAGTACCATGTGAAGAAGAATCGTGATAAAAGTTTTGCGTATCTCCTCTAGCATAAAAATATAAGAGATGTACCACTTTGATCAATTAAAAATAGAAGACAAATTGTAGTTGGGATCCTGCTTCCAACATTTTTAACTACCTAATTCTCTTGATGACAAACTCTTGCACTGCATATTGGTAGATATTAAACCTAAAATTTCAAATTGTAAATTGTCAGTAATAATGAGATTGTGAACAATACTAACCCTTATTAATACGAGTGTAATTATAACAAGTTAATAGTAGTAAACATATCACGATATTTAAGGTTACACTTGTAATAGTATTTGTCAATACTGATTAAATCTTAAAACTAGAGAATTAATTTACTATTCATAAACGAGGAGAATTAGGTCGTTTCTTACTTTTTTCTTCAAGTTCTAGGCATAGAGGGGGAATGACAATATAACATGACACTTCAAGGATCTTTCATATGATAAAAGTTCTATGTAACTATAAAAACATAAAAGAGGCCCTTGGATCTTCAAGAATGTAAAGCCTACTACTACGTTTTATCCAACTTCTAAAGGGCAACCTCGTAACATATGGAACCCTTTTTAGGTTAAAACTTTTCCCTTCTTAGGTTAAAACTTTCTTTGATAGGTAGGTAGGAAAACAAAATTTTTCCTAAGGTTACTATTTTGATCTTCAGCTTTCTGTACCTAGGTTAAATGATCATTATCAAAACAATCGAACCTAGGTTAGCTTATAAGAGGATTAAGTGTTAAATTAAGATTAGAGCAAGATACCTCGAGCAAAGAGAAAAAGACCACTTATCGAGTAAAGTAACCAATCCATGTAAAACTAGTTTCAAAATAAGCATGTTTTAAGTACTGCTGAAGCAACCTGAGATATTTCAAGAATAACCCACAGAAGAATATGCATTAATGATCTTATAACAACAGCAATCTAAGAAAAGTCTCACTGACATGTGAGATTTGGAAAATTTCAAGAGATCCATAATTTCTGCCGAATGCAAATTTCAGCTTCTAAGAGGAGGTTTTCTTAGGGAGATATCTCAGATTAAACTAAATTACAAGCTTCAAATGCTATAAACACATATGCATTTATCAACATCACATAGTCAAAATCTCATTTTATTTAGAGCATAATAACATAATAAGATTAAAATTTATATCTCCACTAGTTGGCATAGAGTCTCAGTGGATTCTCTCCATCATTTACCATAAGCTATCAAAACACCACCACTTTATGTAATAGAGAACCAATGGTAGAAGACTCAATATTCTTTTTCACACCCACATACCATATATTTAAACAATCTCACCATATATTATATATTATAATATGTTCTATCATAAGAAGTAGAATAGAATAATTGTGTTATTTTAAAGATTTTATAAACTATAGTTTAATGGGTCAATATATAATTATTTGGATACTACTATGTGCCTCAAATACAATTAGTAAATTATTAACTATCTCATTATAATTATTAAACATACATTAAACAATTCAATTAATAATTATACATATAAAATTAATATTGTGATTATATTAGTACATATAATTCTCACATATGACTTTCCCAACTTTATAATTAGACATAAACAAGAAACAAGCAATCCCATCTTACAGTCCAGGAAGATAGGAGATCCTAGTCTATCCTGTGCTGCCGACACGAACCGAACTTCTGCTTGTGATTCTTAAAACACATATAAGACGTTAAAAAGCGTCACGTCCCATCTAAATCACTCCCCTTTCAACTTCATTGGTGCCTACATGCTTCGTGCAATTTGCTAATCAAACAGCTAGCTTAAGCTGCATATAATTATAGTGGAAAGATACACATTTACCATGTACGAATGATTTACCGTGGACAACTTTGCAAGTTACGAATCAGACCATTGATGATCATGATGAGTAGTAGTTGTCGCCCTTTCTTGCACTAAAACCGGGAGCCCACCGTTGAAAGTGGCTGTCAGCCCAGGAGAGAATCGTGTTGTGCGACATGGATTCGCTAATTGGAAATGAAATCGGCGACACAGTGAAAGAGCAACACTCTTAAGCTCCAGGATGGCCATTTCTTTGCCCAAACAGACCCTAAATCCAGCTTGAAAGACTGGATATTTAAAAGGGTTTTCAGGGAAGAAGGAACCATCTCTCAACCACCTATCTGGTTTGAATTCCAAGCAATCTGGACCCCAGATTTGTTCCATCCGTCCCATAGCATATGGATGGTAAGTAACCCTAGTTCCTTTTTTTATGAAAGTCCCATCCGGTAATACATCATCTTCTTGACAGAACTTGGAATCAAATTGGATAGGCGGATACAGTCTCATACTTTCGTAGACTACAGCATGTAAATAGTGAAGTTCTCGAAGCTGTTTGTAGCTAGTTACTCCATGGTTTGTATCAAAAACCTTATCCGCCTCCAGACGTATTAATGATCCAACTTCTGGGTGGTTTGCAAGAAGCAAGAATAAACTGGTTAAACCTGAAGCAACCGTGTCACGACCAGCTAAGAGAAAGCTTATGACAATATCTCGCAAGAATTTTTCGTCACTAACAGTACGCATAAACCGGGATAGAAGATCTTTGTGGTTTAAAAACCCCATGTTACGCCTTTGTTTTATCACCTCGTGAGCTAGAATATTGATCATCTTAAGGGCTTTATTCATTTCCCTCTCAGTACCTAAATTCAACATCCTTTTGATCTTCCAAACAAAAGAGAACACAGTCATCGCTCTCTCAGCAGACAACTTGGATGCCAAGTCGAAGGCAACAGCAAAATCAGACATGGGTAGAGACATCTCCAAGCATCTGGGGTCTAATCCAAATGAAAATCGACACATGGTATCGAATGAAAACCTCCGAAACACGTCTTGTAAATCCAAGACCCTATCATTCTTGCCAGAAACGGAGAGTAATAGTGGAATAAGTCGTTGTTCGATCTCATAATGGACAATCTCGAAAGCATACGATCTTATCGAGAAGCTGTCCAGCTGTAGACTGGCCATTTTTCTCTGAAATCTCCACAGGTCCCCATCTACGTTGAATATGCCTCGACCCAGAAAGTCACCCAAGATCGTAGTGAAAGGCTTCCCTTTTGGGTAGTTATTGAATCTGGTGGTTAGCATATACCCAACGTTATCTGGATTGGCTGTGATAGTGTTGCCAAGGACATGTATGTGGATTGTTTTGGTTGGAGAATTTTTTAAAAGATGAGCATACCAATCACAAAGATTATGGAATTGTTTGGTCCAGCTCAAGGTGAGGTAAGCTTCACATATCTGACAATTGCACCAAAGTTTTGCTCTCAGCAAGTACAGAAACACATAAGCTAGAGTAGCAGAGAAAAGGAAGAAGGACAAAGTGTGGAGGGAGTGCAAGAACCAGTAACCTTCATGCTCCATGGTTGGATAAAGATATTTTAATTTGTAGGAGTAAATAAGGATAGATGAGACCGGCAGTAGTAGGAGAATGAGCGGAAGCCAATGGCAGAGACGAGCGTAATTGAAGGGTCCTTTTAAAGATAAATTATACTTTTATTATATAGATTAAAATTATACAATAAAAAAAATTTATGATTAAGTGAGCATTGTTGGCTGTTTAAAGCATTATTTAAAAAACATAAGCGAGAATGAAAAAGCACGAAGAACACGTGTCCTAAAGACCAAAGTCAGTCAGCATAGGCATCTTTGTCGCTGGGTTAAAGTGTTGGAGGTTATGGACCCCCGTGCTTTAATTCTAATCGGAACAATTTGTGGATACTTGGATGACATCAAGTAAGCTTTAGCCCTAATCATTGTTATTATCCCTATGCATAGGATGTTGGGTTTGTGGGGTTACTCTTTTAATTGTATTTTAGGATGCGGTGGTAGTTAAGAGTTCAAATGCGTTTCGTTGAGAGAGTTGTATTAAAGGTATGGGAGTTTATTATTGGTCTCATAATTTTAAGAAACTAGAGTTAACCTTAAAAATATGGATGCTCAAAGAATTTGCACCTCAATTCGTTTCCTGAATTTTGTAAAGGACTTTGCTCCAAGTCCATGGAAAAAACTATATATAACTCTATATAGTATAAGATAAGATATCAATAACAATAACAACTTAATAAAAATTTTGCTAAGCTTGTAACTTAGAAAGTGATTTTTAATTCTTGTTTTTAATTTTACACATTCAAAAAGTAAAGTTATATCTCAACTAATATATAATTTTCCCATTTTGATCTACACTATATGCCACCGCATCCAACATAATGAACGAGTGTTAGAAATGTTTTTATTTTTAATTCATAATGTAAATACATCACAATTAAATTTTTTAGCAAGTTGTTTTTTAATTATTTAAATTAAAATTTCGGCTTATGTGATTACCTCGTTTTCACCAAAAAATTTTATCTTTTCGTTCAGACGTCTTTGACTAGAATGCCTACTGAAATTTTCTTTCTGGTCATCAAATCTTGAAACATAGACCTCAAATCTCCAAGTTCCAACGCCAAATTACAAAAAAAAAAAGAAATAGTTATAAAAACAGTATTACCATGCAGGTGAGGTAAACTGTTGTGGAAGGTGCATTATTTCTCAGTTCGTGTCACTTTGCCCAATACCACACATATTAAGTATGCACTGTCCCTCCTTGCTGTTGCTAAGGTAAGCACTTTACAGGAACAAAACCTGTTAATGGATTTCATTCGAATTTTTATTTTGTTTTGATTATGGTAAATTGCTTGTGAGACTAGGATAGAACAGTTTTATTGCGAGTTAAAAAGAAAAAGAGATACTCTAGATGCATAAGAGTTTGCGAATTACAATTTTTGATTAAGAACAAATTATATTTGCGTTTAATATACTTGATAACCTAAATTTTTTACTATTCCATGTTCGATCAATTATAGTTGAATTAGAATGTTTTGTACAAATTTGGAGTTGATTTCTTTAAATTTAATTGTGACTTGAATTATAGTGATAGGTTGTTTTAACATTACTCCAATTTTCATTAAATCCACTGCAACACAATAACCTAGTAAACAACCATAATAGTCCGACCAAAATAAAAAATTAGTGTAAGATTTTTTTTTTTGGGTCAATCCAATCAAAATAAGATGTATATTAAAAATGTTATCTTTCAATTCCACTGAGATTTTGAGCTGAAAGGTTTAACTCGCTGACGTGGTTTAATTTAAGTTTCCTCCACTTTCAGGTCGTTTAGCTTCATGTTGTTCAAGCTTCCACTTTTTCATTGTTGTCCTCCAATGCTGTTTAGCTATCGCGAGGCACCATCTTTTTAATGCAACATATAAAGTTTAATGCGAACCATCTAAAACGAAATAGGAAGGTATTTATGGAAAAAACCAATAAGCTAAGGTTGGGTATTTTTTGTTATTAATGCAATATGGACATTTTCTGAGTACCTTAGTAGTCGATCAACTTGAACAGATTCCTTATATATGTTTATTTATATTGTTTTATTAGTTATTACATATGTCTTCTAATTTCCTATTCCGTTAATTATCATATTGTGAATATTAGCAAGTAACAGTATGGCACAATTAGAAATGTCGCAATCATTAATGATGTTATGAGTTGGATTTCCACTCATGTTTCCGGACTTCCGACGCAAGGGTCTCCAAAACCATAAATGTCTAATACATAATGAATCGTCCAGCACCCCAAGTGCCTTATCATTTTGAGCAAGTAATTAATAAAATCTCTTTTCAACATGTGACGATAGATAGACGATAACTTGGGGAACTTTTTTTTAGGTATTAAACCACATCGACCACTGCTTTGGACTAAAATACTGATTTGAGTGGAAATAAGGGGCGTGCAATAAATTTGCGCATTTATAGGGGGGACTGAAGGGGCCAATGACACGTGAAGAAGATGTGTGGTTTCTTTACAGGCAGAATTGTTTGAACTGAGCTCTTCCAGCCCGTTGATGGATCAATCTAGATCTCACATAAAATAGTTGATCACCCGTCGCATTCCAGGTAATACTTAGTTGGGTTCCTGTTATCCATGCACTGAGGAGCTAGGATAGCTACTGGATATCCTGTTTCTCTATGACAAGACGTAGAAGATAAAGTTACTATATAATTCACGACCTTCTGTAAGATCGAGGGAGAGACCACACTTCGCGTTCTCAAATGATGAATGTGGTCTTCTCGTGTTCTTGTCTGATTTCACCATAAGTTGGAAATGGCGTCCAAGGTAATACATACACGCCATTTCCAAAATGTTCGAGCTACTTCAGGAGGTCGATTTATGCGATAACTACAAAAACCAGTTTCGCATGAAATATTTTCTCTCTCTCTCAACATTTGGACTTGATGAGCATTCCTGGGTAAAACGTGATACATATAGAAAGCGCTTCTATATATTCGAAGTTTAACACTCACATAATAGCTTGTAGTTACGTGTCATTCTTATAATATGCATAAGGACCTTAATTATGTATCTTAGATCGACTGTGAAAGGAAAATAAACGAAAAAATATAGAAAATACCTAATTTCGATTCTATAACTTCAAACAAACTTTTTGAGGCTAAAACAAGCGCGAATCCACCACCACCTTCATAGAATCTGTTTATTGAGACGCGGTCATCATCTTTTTATAGTTTTCTCAAAATGTGAACCTCTAAACGGGTTAGAGTAACTTTACACTCACGAATGATATGAGTAACTGCAAGAGGCCTTAATCTTTTTATATATCATTCATATCGGGCTTCCCCATCACAGACTCAATATGGGTCTGGTCTATACTGATCAGGATTCATTTTCCTCCTGAACTTAGGGCTAATGACTTAGATCATTTATTGGACCACTTTATTATCTTTATTCGGATCAAATTACGTAACTTAACCGATAAGTTATTGAAAATTGATAAAATGCAATTAATTGTTGTCCAACCCTATGAAAAATGTCAAAAATATCCAACATTCTCCCCCTTGGATAATAATTAATTGCAATATTAACTTAAGTTTAAAGCAGTTAAAAAACTTAGTTAAACTACGCTACTATATTAGTCGACTAGGTTTAAAATGAAAACATTTGATCCAAAGATAACCAAAGCCTATCATTTTGTCCTGTAAGGCTTTCATTGCAGAAAAGTATCAAATGCATGTGTCTTGTTTGACACAGATCTAATTCAATCATATATATCTAATACCTCACTAACATGAATAAAAAAATAGAGTGTGGTGACTAAAATGATACCTGTATAATCTAAACTATATCATCTTTTTTTGTAGGTCTCGATTTCTCTAAGCGTTATGCTAAACTGCATTAGAAAAATTTTGATTTCTCTCATCGAATGCTAAACAACATTATAGAAAACTTTTATGTTCTCTAACGTAACCTAATGCAAACTTGCATTAGAGAACCTTTATGAGATTAAAACTTATATCCTCCTATGTCTTGTCAAACTTTATGAATATCCATTCCAAACTATATGTGTCTAACTGACATAGAACCAAGGTTAATATATATATATATATATGCCTAATGACCTTTAAAATGCTTAAGTTTGATGCAAATCTTAGAATTTCACACGTATTATGACAATGTACGATAACATGTATTACTGAGGATAAACGATGATCATGTTTGTTGATCAACTACCATATTGTCATAATATATCAAAACATATCAACTTTTAAGGAGCAAACATAACGATCCCTAACTGGCAGTGTCTAAGGATTTCAACATACCCATATTGTATACTTGTCTCTCAAACACAAGTGGCCGAAGTCTTTTAGTTAAAGGATCAACTAACATTTCCTTAGTCCTTAAATGCTCCACCTCAATGTCACCTTTTCTATTTCAACTTCTTCATGGTCAAATATTTAACCTCTAATTGCTAAAACCTTGTGATATTCTTTGTTGTTATTAATAAACATAGTAGCAAGATTGTTACAGTACAACTGAATGGGTCTAGCTACTGAATTAACCACAGATAACTCAGAAATCAAGTTTATGAGCCAAACCGCCTGTGAAATAGCCCTATAGCATGCACTTTGCATGTATAGTCGAGGAAGTCACTCTTATTTAGTTGACACTCTTCCACAATATTGTACCATTTGTAAACATAACTGTAGTATCCATCTTGCTATCATCTGAAAGGTCAAAGGGCCCACCATCATTATAGACATCATATTCCAGAAACTTAACTGTTTATGATTCCACTATTATGGTCCTTCCTTCTCTACAATAAAATATGTAGACTTTAAAGTGGTCGGAATACCTGACTAAATAGCAATGAGCAGAACAAGCATGCAATGTGTCTTTATAAGGATTATACTACGTCAGTAGGGCAGCCCTATACATGAATGTGTGCAAGGCTGGGTTTCCACACTTCTAAGTAATTAGGTAGATCAGTCATGTTCTACATTGCCTTCTTCATGTCCTTTAGGGTGCAGTTATGCCTTTCGGCAACGTAACATTTTGCTCAGGACTACTCGATATATTGAACTGAGTCACTATTTTAATGGATTCCATATATCTGGAAAGCGGACCTTTTCATGTCCTAAATACTATGCTTGCTGTGATACTCTCCTCCACAATCAAATTTGACTATCTTGATGACTTTTCCCAATTAGTTCTTAACCTTCAGTCTTAAAGATCTTGAACTCATCAAGAACTTCAGACTTTTCCTTAAGCAAGAACATATAAACTGTAACAGGAATTATAATCAACAAATATCTTAATACATTTAGAAATTCGCAATGCAACTATATCTAAGGTCTACTTATATCCATATATATCAGACCTAACAAGTCAAAAACATAGGTTAACCCTTTTTTCTTATTTTTAGTCAACTTATCCCTGTAACAGTCATCACATGTTTCTAGATCATCGTAATGTAGAATTGAGAGAATGTTTTCCTTAACCAATCTCTCAACCCTAGCTTTGGAAATGCTGCTTCATCTTTATGCCATGATATGTATGACTTATTCTTTATTAGGGCTCTCCTGTATGACTTGTTCGACACAATAAGAAGAAACATATATCTAATTCAGAGTAAGACATATTCTATACCAACCATATGACAAGAAAGTCATATCATTATGTTATGTATTAAATAACAAATATACAACAGAAGAACTAATTACAAAACGTTAACTTTCTTTGTCCAAAATTGATATAAAGATCACGTATAAAATGTGTCGTGTAAAAACAAAAATGAACCTGACAGTAAGGTTCATAACATACATCCCCTGTAGATATTACATTAACTTCTTCATTGCTATCAACCATCAGTTTCTCCCTCTCTTTATTTGGCTCTATGATGGATATGAACTCCTACATTGTGGAAGCACCATGATCGGATGCTCCACTATCTAATTACTAGGAACTTAATGTGACTATCACAAAATTAGATTTATAAATTGATTAGCTAAGGAGTTACTTGATGGTTTATGTCTTTCATTCTAGGCCTTATATTGTTAGCTTCTTTATGTCTACAGGATCTTTACCAGCACAGCATTGACCAGCATCAGCATGTAGAGAAGATGTAGTCTTTTACCTTTAATCTTAGTGGACTTTACCTTTGCCTTCCCTTTAGTTGGTTAGAGGGCTATAGGAGTGGCAATCTTGAGTTTCTTCTCCTCAGCAACACAATGAGCAATCAAAGTATTAAAGTCCCATTCCTCATCTATTGACTAATATTTTATCACTAAATTACTAAACTCTGAAGGGAGTATACTTAGAGTCTAGTGAACTATGAAGACATCAGGAAGTGGAATATTCAACATCTTTAGTCTACTGTGAAGATGGATCATTCTTGATATGTACTCCATCACTTCCCCTTCTCTCGTATATCTCATAGAGAATAATTCTTTCATCAAGGCACTTATCTCGACATTAGGTAAGACCGTGTACCTTTGGGAGACATTTCTAAGAAACACCTTCGCTATGTCTGTGTCTAAAAGTCCACTAAGCAGATAGTCAGGTATGAATCTCTTAATGTTCATCAAACATAATCTGTTAGACCGATCCCAAGCTGCATAAGTTACTTTATGAGCTCTCGAGCTCATAGATGTAGGTGGAGATGTCCTCTCTATACGTATGGTCATGTCAATTTCCGCCATCTCCATTGCATTCAATACATCCTCTATCCACTTCTTTATATTCGAACTGATTAGGATTTCAATGGTGGCATTGATATTGTTGATTGAAAAGGTGACTGCAAAATAATAATGCAAAGATCAGCACAAATGCAGGATAATAGCGATACTTAAAGCCATTAAATAATGTCTATACTGAGAATCCAGTCACACATATTATGAAGCACCTATGGTTGAATACATAATATATGCAACTAGACCTCTACTTAATATAAAGTCTTATGACACCACCACCTATGAGCGAATAGATCATTTAAGCAATAACTTTCCTTCATCTAATGCCTTTATGCACATCTCAAAATCCCATATAAGGCCAACACCTGTGGACAGAATAACTAAACATGAGACCAAAGACATCACCCAACATGCAAGCAGGAAATTTCAAAATACTGACTTGAAAGGCCACTGTGGTAACTACAATCTCATCAGCAGCTAAAAGGTCCACAAACACAAGGGATAAATTTTTATATTATTCTCACATTCTTTATGAGCATATAGTATGTGACAATGTAACATTAATAAATGCAAAGCTCGAATACACAAATTCATTGTCAGAAACTAGTACTAAAGACATTCTCTAAAAATTTTAGTTGAGACTTTTATAGCAAAAAATCTCATTAGAGCGACTATCTTGTGTCGAACTGACCACCTGAGACATGAGAACCTCATGTATCTCCCTTGTGGCAAGTTCGTTGCATGAAAATTCATTCAAAAATGACTTTGGAATGTCTTAATTCCTTTTTCTTAAGTGAAATGACCAATGTCATTAATCCAAAAATAGAAAACCTCACTCTATGAATTTATTGGACCCGAAAACTGACCCAAAATATCCCAGGGCACCTTTACAGGAATTCTAAAATATTTGATTTTTTTGGTACTATAGCACTGATGTCAGCGTTTACTATAGCATTGACTTCAGCCGTTGACATCATTATGATGTCAACATATGTGTTGAATGAAGAGGTGCGTGCTATGCATGCGCCAATTATGATACACCACCCAACCAAATGCCCGTCCACACATCAACTGCAATAAACACGCTGACACGTGGCTCGCCTTCATCTACATGTGTGTCAATCACTGACAGCCCCAAACAAACCACCCTTCGGCAGTTATTGTGCTTGTATGGCGCATGCATCGCCATATATGTCTCCCACTGGCTGGGCACATGCAGCGAACACACCAGCTGATTCTACCGTCCCCGTGCACTGTGCACACATCAGGCATGTGTCTCTATCGACTGCTAATATTTGGAGCAATTTTGGCAAGTTTTGACCTAGTTTTTCCAACTTCAAAGCTCATTTTCGACCCATTTTTTAAGGCTAAACACATGTATGCTACTTTCATGCAATAATAAGCAAGAAAAAATCGAAAGATGGAAATTAACTCTTCAAGAACCTTATGGAGAAAAATATAAAAATCTTCATTTTTAGTTGCTCGATCACATCACCTCATTGATACCACGTTAATACATAACAGAACCTTAGTTATGTATCCCAGATCGAACGTGAAAGAGAAATAAATAAAGAAATGCAAAAAATACCTGATTTTAGTTCCATAACTTTAAACAAGCTTTCCGAGGCCAAAATAAGCTCGAATCCACCCTCGCCTTCACTGGATTTGCTCACCAGGATGCGGTTAATGTCTTCCTATAGTTTTTCAAAATTTTGTTTCATGTGAAAAACCTATTAATAGACTATAATGTTGATATTAGATTGATGGGGAACAAGTTTGGCTTTACATTATTGTAAAAAATAGTTAGATTAATTGAAAGATGTAGGATTAGAAATATGAGAGTTATGAGTGATGGTAAAATAGACAATATAATCAAAAAAGGTTTGACAAATATTTATGTGATCATATGTACGTATGATCATATAATGGAGATTTAGAGGTAAGAGAGTAGGTTAAATCAAAGTATTTGATGAAGAAACCAAGGGAGTAGGTAAGGAAACTGGTTGAAACAACATAGCAATGGTATGGCAGAGGAAGACAAGCAAGGGGTATTAACGAGAGAGGGTTTGGCATATGAAAAGTTTTTTTTAAAGAAAATGAATATGGTGAGAGATGTAAAGTTTGGAACTTATAGGATAAAGTATCAACGGGAAAATAGTCAAGAAAGATATATGGGGTGGATTTTTATTATAAGTTTGTTGGGACAAGTAAAGTCTAGAAAGGGAAAGCTATTGGACCCCGAATGTTTTTTAGTAAGCATGAATTGAATTTGGTGATCTTATGGTTAAATCATTTTTTTAATTAGAGTTTAATTATTAAGTTAAGTCCCATTCAGGTGAAGAATAAGAGAGTGAATAGTTAAGAGTCAAGGCAGCACTCCAGTCTGCACATATTCTTTGTACTCTTAAGTTAAATTTTGGAGAACTTAAGGCATTAG
>JAOQML010000005.1:37529507-37545044 GCA_027568935.1 Erythroxylum urbanii | reverse complement strand
TAAAGTTATAATTATTTAAATAAATATATAATGAAAATATTGAAATATTATTTAAATAAAAAAATAAAGAATGAAAATTTAAAAAATCGAATTAATGAAAAAGGAAGGAAAACGAAGGAAAATGAAAAATGAAAAATGAAAAAAAAGCAACAGTAGAGATGCTACAGTGATCCTCCAAATTTGGAGGAACACTATAGCTCTCCTCCAAAATGGTGGAGAGTCCAATCTGTCGATTCTCCTCTATTTTGGAGGAGGGTTGGAGTTGCTCTTATGCAATAAATAAAAAAAGGTATGATTAATGGAGGCTGTTAAATCCGGTCTGATCCGGCCCTGCTTGAATTCAATGTATTTAACTTGATTTGATCGAATTTTGGTCGCGTCAAATTTCTTTTAAAAGAAGGTCAAAGATTTTTAAAAAATGAAAATTTTTAATTTTAAAATAAAAAATTCATACTTAAGCCAAAATTTGAGTCACTCAAAGTCATACTCAGGTTTGAGTCGTGTGTCTTGAACTCAATTAGGCTTCATGTTAGATCCCAGCCCAACCCAACTTATTGCCGAGCATGCATGACTTATTTATTGTTTCAAAGTTTTGAACGATAAATATTAATATGTGTATATGTATAATTACATTAATTATAATTGACTTGAACATAATATATTAAGATGACTTTTTACAATTATAAGATACTAGTAATTCAGAGTAGTATGAAATATAAAGACAATTTCATAAATAAAGGCATTACACCATTTAGGTATAGGATATTGACTTTGATAGTCTTAATCATTACACGTATTCAATGCTATAGTTTTATATTATCAGGACTATCAGAATCAATTAGAAACATAAAAACCTATCAGTTAAAAGACAAAGTCGTCGAAATGCAACTCATAAAAAGTACAGAGCCAATGAAGATTGTTGAGTATAGTGTGAGCATACGAAGACAGAAAGAAAAAGTGAGACCAACATATTTTATTTCTCCCGTAGCTCTAAGCCAACCGGAAAACCATGCTACCGTCAAATTAAGGAAGATTACAACGAAACAAACGAATAATAAGATACATACACCACATAAATAATTTGATCTAAGTCTAGAATGTAATATGTAGTACAAATCTTATTACATACCTAAGATTGGTCATAAAAGGATTAAAAACGAAGAAATACAGAATACCTGATTTCGGTTCCATCTCTTATTCCGAAGCAGATTTCGGGCACCAAACGTGCTCTAATCTTCCGGAACCTTTATGAAAAGTATTCACTGGCCCGTAATTTAGGCCTTTCTACAGTTTTCTCAATACGCAAACTTTCTTAATAGGTCAGAGATTTTGTATGCTTGCGATTGATATGAGTAACTGTAAGAGATCATAACTTATTTATATAGCTTTCATATCGGGCTTTCCTATCACAAGGCCGATATGGACTAGATTAATGGGTCGAAGTCCGGGTGAAAAATAGATCCCTTTTAGTGTGGACTTCGACCCATTAATCTAGATCATTTATTGGGTCACTTTATTATCCTTATCTGGGTTAAATTACGTAATTTAATCGATAATTTATTGAAAAACTACAATTACAATTAATAACTGCCCATTTTAAGGGAAAATTACAAAATTGCCCTCAAGGGAAAATTATCTCACAATCTCCTTCTTGGACAATTATTAATTGCAGTTTTAATCATTTCAAAACAATTTGAAAATTCGGTTAAGTTAAGCTACTATATTGGTACCATAAATTTTAAAAACATTTGATCCAAAGGTAATAAAAGTCTTACATTCTATCCTACAAGGCTTTCGATACCAAAAAATATCGAACACATGTCTCACGTGTGACACATGTTCAATATAATCACAAATACCTAATACCTCACTAACATGAATGGGAAAGTAGAGTGTGACAGACTACGATGATACCTTTATGATCTAATATGTATTATCTTCATCTATTGGTCTCAATTTCTCTAACTTTATGCTAAACTGCATGTTCTAAACTGCAGTAGAGAAATCTCATTTTCTCTCACGGAATGCTAAACAGTATTAGAGAAAATTGGTTTCCTCCCACCAAATTCTAATAGCATTAAAGAAAACATTTATGCTCTCCAATCGAATGCTAAACAACATTAGAGAACTTTTATGGGATTAAAACTTATATCCCCCTATATCATATGAAACTTTAAGAATATCCATATAAACTTTATGTGTTTAATGACATAGGCTCAAGGTCAATCTTTATAAATGCCCAATGACCTTTAAAATGCTTAAGATCAATACAAATCTTAAGGCTTCTACATGTATTATGACTCTATGCAAAACAATTATTACTGAGGATAAAAATATGGTCATCTTTATTAATAAATAATCATAATGTCATAATACAACAAAATATACAAACATTTAAGGAGCAAAATATAGCGATCCCTAACTACTATTGCCTAAGGACTTCAACAAGTTGATAGGTGTGCATTAGGATATGTTTTTATAGGTAATTGTTATGTGTTTTCTAGCATAATTGTTGATTGTTGTTCTAATTTAAGATTCATTTTGTATGTTTTCGTTAAATTTGATTTTCATTGTTGTTCTTGTGTTTGGTGTAATTGAGGGCAAGAATTGACTATTTTTATGTAGGAAGAAGGAAGGAGCAACTTGGAGGATGAACTAAAGATCAAAGAGGAGAAGAAATGAGAAGTGCATATATGAAAAATTCCCACGCTCGTGGAAATCATGCAATTACAGAAGAAAATGAGAGATGCATCTGTGATAAATTCCCATGCTCGTGGGAATCATGCTAATTCCCAACGTGGGAATTACGATCTCGTGGGAATCATGCTAATTCCTACGAACGTGAGAATTACGATTTGCGAGGCTTCATTAAACTTAGGATTTTTAGACCATAAAAAGAGAATTAAGCCTCCATCTTAAGAGAGGACGACACCCGCCTGTAGAAACACCATCCTTGAGTGAAGAACACATATTTGGAGCATTGAGGAAGGATTGAAGAAAAGGATCATCATCAAGATTGGGCAAAATAACACATCAACACCAAAATTTCAGATTTTGGCAAAGAAGAGAAGGAGTCCTTCTATTCAATTTTCTGTCATTTTAATCTCTTATATTCTTTGTAAAAATGGATTATTTGAATGTTGATGATGTTATGGAGACCATGTTAGGCTGATTTTATTTTAGGGATTGCTTTTGGAACTATTATGTTGAACTCCTATTTTATTGAATTGAATGCAATTGTCTTTGTTGATTGCTATTTTTAATTATCATCTTGCAACAAATCAAGAGAGTGAGTGAGATGAAATTTGTGTAGAGTCATTGGGTAGGTTGAGAGATCATCCAATCGATTCCTGTTAATTCGATTAGGGATAAATAGTTAGACCTTGAGAGAGGGTAATTAGTACATTCGAAAATCTAGGATGAGACATAATTCAATCGATAAAATAGGAAGGAGATAAAATGGGGGAAAAAGTAATCTCTAGTATTTAGATTATTGAATTCAGATTTTCTGCAATTTCGATATTATCCATTATTTACATTAGTCTTTTAATTTTAATTTAATTTTCCAGATTATTTACATATTATAATTTAATTTCTTAAACAAAGTTGTGTCTAAATTAAGCGGTGTCTAGGCATCAATCTTTGTGGGATCGATATCCGCTCTTTTTACTACAAGTCACGACTCGTTCACTTACGATTTTTTAGCTTAAAACAAGTAAATAGATTTTACCATCATCACACGCCCATACCGAATACATGTCTAGCAAATACTAGTGGGCGAAGTCCTTTAGTCAGTATATCAGCTAACATCTCCTCATCCTTAATGTGCTCCACTTTAATGTCACCCTTCTAAATTAGCTGCCTTATGGTCAAATACTTAACCTCCAAATGCTTAGACCCTGTGATACTTTCATTGTTGTTACTAAACAACACTGCAACAAGATTATCACAGTACAACCGTATGGATCTAGCAATCGAATCCACCACAGATAACTCAAAAATCAAGTTCTGAGCCAAACCGTCTGTGTAGTAGCTCCATATATGCAACAAACTCTGTATGCATGGTCGAGGAAGTAACCAGTGTATTCTTGACACTCTTCCACGATACCACACCATCTACCAACATGAAAATGTATCATGAAGTGGATTTGCGATCATCCAGACACATAGCAAAATTCAAGTTCATATATCCTGTGAGGTTCAAATCGTTGACTTTTTTGTATGTTAATGTATAATCCTTGGTACCCTTTAGGTATCTCAACACCCGTTTAACTACATTCCAATGGTCCACGCCTAGGTTAGCCAGATATCAACCTAACAGTCCAACAGCAAATGTAATGTCTGGTTTAGTGCACACTTGGGCATACATCAGGCTACCAATAGCATCAGAATATGGAACATTCCTCATAGCCTCTCTCTCAACCTCATTCTTTGGACATTGTGTCAAAGATAATCTCTCTCCATGAGAGATAGGTGCTACAACAGTTCTATATTCAACCATATTAAACCTTTATAGCACACGCTTAATGTATGTGCTTTACGAGAGGCTCAACGAGTGTTGAGATCTATCTCGGTGAATCTGTATACCGAGGACAAAATATGCTTAACTCAAATCCTTCATGTCAAAATATTTGGCCAAAAGTTGCTTAACTTCATGCAATATGGTTAAATCATTTGATGCGAGCAAGATATCATCGACATACAGTAGTATGAAGATAACCTTGCTCCCCCTGACCTTATAGTATAAGCATCCTTCGACTTTGTTCTCCACAAAGTCGAACGAGGTTAAAACCTCATCAAACTTTTGATATCACTGTCTGGAAGCTTGCTTTAAACCATATATTGATTTATTCAACTTGCAAACCTTGTCAGTTGCATCCTGATCCTGAAATCCTTCAGGCTGCTCCATATAGACCTCCTCATAAAGGTCACCATTAAGGAAAGTGGTCTTAACGTCCATCTAATATAGCTCCATATCATAATGAGCTACTAATGCCATAATCACTCTAAATGCATCCTTCGAGGACACAGGAGAGAAGGTAACATTGAAATCAACTCCTTCTCTCTTAATGAATCTCCTGGCAACTAGACGTGCCTTAAATTACTCAACTTGACCCTATGTGTCCTTCTTGGTCTTGAGTAGCCACTTGCAATTAATAGGCTTACAATGTTGAGGTAAATCAACAAGCTTCCATACCTTATTATAACTCATAGATTGCATCTCATCCTTCATTGCTTCCCACCACCTATCCACATGAGGTCCAAAAATGACCTCTGAAAAAGTAGCTAGATCTATATCATGTCCTATATCATAGTCTTGCTCGCCCAGATAGACTATATAATCAGATAAGATAGCAGGTCGCCTCTCTTTGGTGGATCTGCGTAACTACACAGGCTCTTGTACCTCAAAAACCTCTTCCTAAATAGGAGTAGGTTCCTGTACCTGCTCAGGCACCGTACTCGGGCCTTCATCCACCAAAGTTGATTGTATGAGAGGCAGATACAAAATAATCATAGTATCCATCCTACTAACTTCTAGAGGATGTGAACATCCTCTCTCATTATAGACATTGTATTCCAGAAACTTCACCGTCTGTGATTCCACTATTATGCCCCCCTCTCTACAGCAAAATGTGTAGTCCTTAGAGTGGTCAAGATAATCCACTAAATAGTAACGAGTTGAACGAGGTTGCAATTTATTCTCATAAGGATTATACAATCTCACCTTAGCAGGGCAGCCTTATATACGAATGTGTGCAAGGCTTGGCTTCTAGCCCTTCCAGAGCTCAAAAGGCGTCTTTGACACTGACTTGCTCAGGAATCTGTTCAAGATATATAATGTCATCTTAATGGCTTCACCAAAAAGGTATTCGGGTAGGTTAATCCTGCTTTACATTGACGTCATCATGTCTTTTAGGGTGCGATTACGCCTTTCAGTGACACCCTTTTGCTCATGACTACCTGCCATAGTGAACTGAGCCACTATTCTAACTGATCCCAAATGCGTGGCAAACAGACCCTTTTCTTATCCTACAACCCTATGTCTGCCATAGTATTCCCCTCCTCTATCAGATCTGACAATCTTTATTAATCTTCTTAATTGGTTCTCAACTTCAATCTTGAAGATCTTTAATTTATCAAGAACTTCAAACTTCTCTTTAAGCAAGAACACATAACCATATCAGAATAATCATCTATAAATGTCAAGAAGTATCTGGCATTGCACAACGTAACCATATAGGGACCACTGACATCTGTATGTATGAGGTTTAATAAGCCTGAAGCATGAGTTGACCCCTTCTTCTTTTATCTTGGTCAACTTATCCTTATAACAATCGACATATGTCTCCAAATCTAGAGTTGGGAGAATGTTATCCTTTATAAGTCTCTCAACCTGGAAATGTGGCTAATGCGTTTATACATGTGTCCTTTATGGAGGACCTCTTTCGAGTAATAGGTTCAGCAACATAAGAAGTGGCATACATCTCATTAGGAGTAAGACACAAACTATATAGCCTGTAGGATAAGAAGGCAGTACCGATATGTCTTGTATTGATAGAAATATTTACAACTGTATCATCAAATATAAAACGATAACCTTCCTTATCCAAAACTGATACAGAAATCAGATTCTGTCTAAAAGATGGTATATAAAATGTGTCTTGTAGATACAAAACAAACCCCGTACTGAGGTTTAATCTTACATCTCCTACATACAAAATGTCCACCTCCTCATTGTTTTCGACCATCAACTTTTGCTCCCTTCTAGTCAGCCTTCTCTTGGATATAAACCCCTGCATCGTGGAAGCAACGTGGATAGAAGCTCCACTATCTAACCACCAAGAACTTGATGTGGTTATAGCCATATTGGATTCATGAATTATAAAGGCCGAGGAGTTACCTGACAGCTCCTGTTTGACTTTCCAAAGCTTGTACTTCGGGCAGTTAGACTTCTTATGCCCCTTCTTCTTACAGAAGAAGCATCTTATACTCTTAAGGTTATGTGCGCGATTCGTAATGCTCGACTGCCCAATCTGAATTTGAGGAGAGGGTTTGGGTATCTTACCCTTACCCTTGCCCTTAGGTTGCTGGGGTTTAGCCTTCCCCTTGCCCTTTGCAGCTACAAACATAGCTAAATGAGGAAAGCCCTTGATCTTCTCCTTTGCTGTAGCACACTGGAAAATCAAGGCATTGATGTCCCAGTTCTCATCCTGTGAGATGTAGGAAGTGGCCAACATTTCAAACTCCTGAGGAAGAGTGTTTAGTGCCTGATGCACTATCAGCGAGTCAGTGATTGATATATCCAGTGTCTTCAGCCTACTCTGAAGGTGCACCATCCGAATGATATACTCCCGTATGCCTCCCTCTTCAGTGTACCTCATGGAGAAAAGTTCCTTGATCAAGGCACTCTGGTCAGCATGAGAAGAGATATTATATCTCTGGGATATATTGTCCATGAACTCTCGCATTATGGTCGTGTCCGCTAGTCCACTCAACAGATGATACGGTATCGACCTCTTACTGGTCAAATAACATATCCTATTTAACCTTTCCCAAGTTGCCATAGCTGCTCTGTCAGCTTCTAAGCTGACATCTATAAGTGAGGGAGGCCACTCGATGTGCATAGCCATGCTGATGTCTGCCATCTCCAACGCAAACTCCACATCCTTCTTCCATTTCCTGAAGTTGAAACCATTCAAGGTTTTAATGGTGACAGCATTGTTGTTGATCGAAAAGGTGACTAAAAAATAGAAAAGACAATGTCAAGATCAGTATAAATGCAGGACAACAATGACACTTTAAAGCATTAAAACAATATCTGTATAGAGAATTCGATTGCACATATTATGAAACACATGTGGGTTAAATACATGATATATGCAATTAGACCTCCACATAAAAGCGATCAAAGTACAAATTATCAACTCTCATGACACTACTATATGTGGGTGAATAGATCATTTAAGTAATGGTCTTCCTCTATCTAATGCTTTTATGCACATCTCGAAATTTCATTTAAGGTTAACACTTGTAGGCAGAATAACGGAATATAAGACGAAAGACATCCCCAAACATGCAAGTGATACAATCTAAATACTGACTTTAAAGGACACTGTGGTGACTACAATCTTATTAGTACCCAAAAAGTATCACAAATACGAGGGATACAACTTTATGTCATCCTCACATTCTATATGGGCATAATGTATGTGAAAATTAATTATAAATGCAAAAACTAAATGCACAGCTAAATAATCACTTTCAAAAACTGAAACATTGTCTCTCTAAACTTTATTTGAGATTTTTATTTAAAAATTCTCAATAAGAGTGTCCATCGTACTTTTCTGAATATTGAACCTACCACACGAGACATAAAAATTTAAGTATCTCCCTTATGTGCCGCTCAAAGTACAAAAATGCCCTCAAAATCGAATTTAAAAAACTTTTAAAAACTTTTCTAGAATCCAATTACCAATGTAATAAATTCAGAAAAATTAGAAAATCACTTAAAAAAATTCCCCGACTCAAAAACCGACACAAAAAGACCTGGGATAACTTTATGACTTCAGCTGTTGACATGGAAATCACGTCAGTGCACATGGTGCGGGACTGCGCGCGCGTCAGACGCATCTGACGCTTACATATCACACGTTGCCCACGCGCAGACGCGTGGCTACTGTGCGACTTGTGTATAGCCCCCATCCGCCCGTGCCATGTGTTCAGTCTGGATGAGCTCGTGCAACGCACGAGCCCGCATACCCACACCCCATGGGAGCACAGGTCACGTCCCCCCCGTGCGAGGCAGCGCGACACTCGTCATGCTCTGCGTGGTGAGACGCGGCAGCATCTGGTTGGTGTGTGCAACACATGTGCCATTCATACGACGCTCTCCCGCGTCACTGTAGTATCGTTGGGCACATACAATGCACGCGCCCGACATTGGGGTGCATCTCCGATGCCGGAGGTGATTTTCAACTTCCTAAAATCCCTTTTTCCGCTCCATTTTGCCCGTTTTGACTCTTTTTTTCACAACTAACCTTATGTATACCACTTCTATGTAATTATATACGTAAAAAAATCAAAAAATGAATCAAAAACGAAGAAAAACCATGTGAGATAAAAAACTAAAAAAACCTTCGTTTTCGACAATCCGATCACATAACTGCTTTGATACCATGTGTAATACGTAGTACAGATCTTATTACATACCTAGGATCGGTCATGAAAGGATTAAAAATGAAGGAATGTGAAATACCTGATTTCAGCTCCATCTCTTGTTCAGAAGCAGATTTCGGGCACCAAAGAGCTCCAATCTCACAGGACCTTTATGGAAAGTATTCAGTGGCACGTGGTCTAGGTCTTTCTATAGTTTTCTCAATACGCAAGCTCTTTTAATGGGTTAGAGATTCTGTATGCTTGCGATTGATATAAGGAACTGTAAGAGATCATAACCTATTTATGTAGCTTTCATATCGGGCTTCTCCATCACAAAGCTGAATGGACTAGGTCCACACTAAAAGAGATTCATTTTCTACCCAGATTTCGACCCATTAATCTAGATCATTTATTGGGCCACTTTATTACCCATATTTGGATCAAATTATGTAATTTAGCCGATAATTTATTGAAAAACCAAAATTACAATTAATAACTGCCTACTTTAAGAGAAAATTACAAAATTGCCCTGAAGGGCAAAATTGTCGTACATAGAAAATTATATGATTCACAAAACCATAAAGTTGATTAATTCCCTAGTGAATTTTACCCTCGAGTTGATGAAAATTGGATTTCAAAGTTGAATAAACAGCTTGCCACCCGGCCTGTGTAGGGTGGTAGAAGTCCCAGAAGAAAGCAAATTCAGGGTTCTGACAGACTCTGTACAGTTGCGTTCCATTGGCATCTACACTCCCACATGAAGACTCCGTGCTGACTCCAATACAACACGGCCGTAATGGAGTCGTAAACTTTGAAATTTCTGCATAAGAAAAGAGAGAGAGAGAGAGAGAGAGAGAGAGCTTACGCACAGCCAGGGATATCACGCATCTACTAACTCTAGTTTAAGGAGCAAGCTCTACTTTGTTGTCACCGTATCTTGAATCCTAACGAAATCAGAAGCTGCAAGTAGATATGTTTAGTCACCTGGATGATCGCTTTTGTTCTTCAAAACGCTTAGGAACGCAGAATAAAGATCGAGAATGACAATAGTAGTAGAAGAAGTATTGGAGACAGCCTTCAAGTTGGCGACTGCTTGCTGGAGGAAGCTATTGTGCACTTCCACAAGTAAATTGTCCGTATCATTGCATTGCTGAAATGATGATTCAAAGGTGCTTCTGGGAAGACAACCCAATGGTTGTAAGCTAGTCACAGCTATTCTCTTTACTCCCAGGTCACTTATGCGTTTCAAGTTCAAGGAAATTTGGTTTATCACTTCTGAAATAAATTCTTCCAGAGCCTGCATTATCATCATAATGTTCAGCTTGTAAGCATTGGAAATTCTGTCTAGTAAAACAAATAGAAAGACAATACATATTTGGCATCACTCACTACATATTTGCTCTTGAATTCCATAGATAATGTGAAGATATTTGATTTATCAAAATGGAACAAACTTCCGTAAAGCAAAAGATCGTTAACAAGCTCATGATGTGTTGGTGTTACCTAATTGAAGTATTTGTCACGATCTGCCACATGGTTACCTATTCAAGGATAAGACAAACACACCATGTGGTTTTACAGAAGATGTAGAAATGAAGCTTATTATAGTTATAAACCGAAACAAACACGACGTAAGAGATGAGTATTGAAATCCCAATAAGGCACTAATTTGAGAAAATATCCCAGCAGAAACTCCCAACACAAATGACGCTTTATGCGAATCAAGGAAAAATAGGAGAACAACGAATGGTGGAAGATGAGATGTCACTCAGCCCCAACCCCAGATCACAAAATACAGGGAGTAGTAAATGGATTCAACGGCAGGGATTTCCCATCAATTCGACAGATGATATTACATGTACAGTGTGCGATGGATAAGTAGACAAATACGACCGCTGGATTCAGTATCAGTGAAACATGGTACCTGTGACGAAAGTTGTGAATGATAATAAAAATAATCAACTCACAAACTTAACCCAAGCCTTAACACATAAAACCCACAATTTATATTTATGTCGTCAAATTAATCAGTTTCATTGATAACTTTCTTAATGGTGTTTTCAAGACTTAGAATTACGTATTCTTCGTGAACAATTTGGGAATTTAGTTTAACAAATTCAAGTTTCATTTAATGAGTGCCATCTAGTAATTACAATTAAATGAAATATTTTAAGCTCATAACAAATTGGTTAAATTAATTTCCTCATCATGATTCATTTTCACCCCAAAAAGTATGAACCGAATCGAATGCAAAAAAAAGGTTGCAGACAGCCAAAAAAGAAGTATGATGTGAATTCAACTTACTTGGACAGAACTATTTCGGGCAACGAAAGCAGCATAGTCATTGCCAACGACTGAGACGAGGGCCGCAGAGTCCTTTAGGTCCATAGGGCTAAAGATTTTGAGTTTTATCATTTCTTCAAAGAAATCAATCTGGGTTGTCATGTTAGGGTATGGAGCAGGTGTATCAAACACACCTGTGCCTCCAAATGCGAAGTTTACTCCATACTTTAGTAGCTTTACACCCAGTTTTCTCCACCTATATGCAATCGGAGACCTTATTCCTATAAACCTAGCTGCAAAACCACTTTCGAATTTGATGAGATAGATGGTAATCACTTTTACTTTTAGAAGAGGAATGTCTGTCAGCTACCCAGTTGTTTATGTATTCTTTTTAAGTACTTAGTGATTAGGCATCTTGGAAGTTGTTCATAGAACAAAGAATTTAAAAGCATAAACGAATAGTGAAACTATAAACTGCAGAAGTCTCTGCAGTAAAGTGGACTCACAACAGTACATGATCGTGGGTCTATAAACATTAGACAGGTGATGGTGGTGGTAGGGCAATTGCGTAAAGTAGTATAGCTTGCGGGAAATGGAATGTCTTCCCAACTTAGGTGACGGAAACACAGAAACTAATGGTCAATAAATAAGTATAGGCAAAGACAGAAATGTAAATGGCTTCAACTCACGTGAGAAAGTAACATTGGAATAGAAAGAGAGATTTAATATAAAGAAAAAGGTTGAACCAATAATGCAGATTTTTTTTTTTTTTTCAGGCAAAGCACAGTGTTTCTCCCAGAAGTAATTATCACATTAGCAAAAGTGATAAGTCTGGACTGAAAAGGAATCCGTAATCAGTATACTCCACAGACAGGCACTTGCTTTGCGTTCATCTCATTTTGGTCGCCACAAAACCAAAAGCAAAGCAAAGTCCACTAGGTGTGCAGGCTTTATTATTATTATTATGACAGAGTAAAGAAAAAAAAAGCATCTCATTAGATGGTGAAAGTGGACACACGTACCGAGAAAATCAGTCAAGACGCGGCCATCGGAGTAACGGCCTGCAGGTTCGCCGGGAAACGTGATTCCATAGGGTATATTCCACGAATTTCCTAAGGATTTTCTGTTGTTGCCTGTGTCAGCATACGAGTCTCCGAAAACAAAGAGCTTGCTTGGTTTGTGGTTGAACAAATGTCTATGTGCGTGATGGTGGTGCCTGCGGTGATGTTGAGATGATGATGATGACCCATCAACTCCAATATTCCCTGTAAGATGCCAAGTGTGTACAAGTAACCGGATCACTTTAAATGAAGACTTTGTGCTTACAAGTACTTTGCTTGCTTTATATAGCTAAAGATACGAATAAATGCAGCAAACGAAAATCTTGAAACTACCTGAGAGAAGGAAAAGGATAGAGTAGCAGAAGAAGGTGAAAACCAGCTTTTGTCTGGTGTCCATGTAACTGGTAAGACGAGATCTCAAGTTTCCAAAACCAAGAACAAGAAGCTTTCAATGTGGTGGTGGTGGTGATGGAGTGATAGTAGAAGGTTACAAAAAAAGGTTAGTTAGATCATAAATGAGTTTGTTTGGCCCTTATAAAGCGGTGGTGGTTTGGTTTGGATGCTATATATATGCTAGCGGAGAGAATGTTTGTGAAGTAGGTGTCAGTATCAGTGTCAGTATTGTGTTAGCGATCATTGAATCACAAATTCCTTTATTTAACTTAGGATTTGGTTATATGCCGACTCTTAAATTTATGCAAATTTAATTTTTTAAATTAGGTTGGCTTTATTCTAATAATACAAGGTGTTAATAACTCCTATGATAGTCCCCTATAGCATAGGATTATATAGTCTTATAACACTCTTTCTGTTTTCTCAAAGAGGATATTTAGATTTGGAAATGGCTTGCTTAAGGTGTCATAAATTTTTAATATCTTAATTTGATAAAATTGAATGAAAAATTAATACCATGGAAATTTATCAAAAACTTAATATCACTTTAATTTTTATATGACCAAATGATAAAAAATGCTCAAACAAATAAATACTGGAGAAGGTAAACTAGAATTTTCAAATATATATGATCAAATGTGCGAACATACATTGCTTTTGGGAACTATAAATTTTTATTCTAATGCATGTGGAAGTTATTGCTCTGAATGCATTCATTGTTTTTAGTGCGTATTTTTATTTGGACTGGCTCTTTTAAGAATTTAGTTTCTGTTGAAACACAAATTATCCCGTTAAATGTCAATACAAGAACTTATATATATATCCATGATGTGTACATTAACAAACTAATGTACATTAAAAGGACAAAAGAATTGCAATTTGATCATAAATTAGCCTTCTTAAGTGCATAGTTAAAATTTGACGGAACCACTTCCATTGTTTTGAAAAAATAACTTGTATGATACTTTTTCTTGGTATATGTAACAAAAAAAAGATATCAAAATTGTCCGTTCTTTTTTCATTTGCTTCTTCTTTACTATTAAATTAAAAACAACTTCTAAACTAGTTAAGGGTAAGGTTGAGTATTAGTGGACATTCTCCAACTTTATGTGCCATCAAAATTTTTACTAAGTGTTATTGTTGACGTGAAATTATATTAAGCAAAATGTTTCATTAGCAGCTACTATATATACCTTTTTTGTCCACTAATTTTAATTTTGTCAATTTAAATACTACAAATAGGGACAAAGAATGACAAAGTACAAATATGAAATCTGTTCTATATAATGCTTGGGTCATTAATATCACTTGATTACCAACGCTAGTTGTGAACTGATGTAGACTATATGCCATTATGTTATTTAAAAGATGTGCATATGGTCAGATTTAAGGACAAAGGGACAAAAAAGATATCATAGCTTCTTCGATGTATGTGAACTGTCTTTTTGTTTCACAAGGAAACAAGTTAAGCTTGATCATTCATTAAAAAACAAATGTTGGTTTTAAGAATTTGTTGGTTATTAATTACTAGCCAAACCTAGGTGAGATCCATCTTTGTAAATTTCCTGAAGAAAAGTTCAAGTCAGTTAGTAGGAATTGTCGCGTATACTCAGAACAAGTCATTAATTGTGGAGTTTCAACAACGGCAGGACTGTTTTAAATTGGAAAATAAGCTATCAATTCTCAATGGTAGACAAGTAGAACCTGACTTCTTTTTGGGTTGAGAAGAAGACCGCGATTTGCCAACATCTTACATGCAGGATGTTATGGAATGTCCTCATTTACTTCTTACTATATTTAGTGTTAGGATCTGGTCAAGCACGTTTAGGGCTTAGGTGTTAGGATGGTGTGAAGATAAGTTTTTGAACTAACATGTGTCTTCGCAATGACATTTAGGCCTTTAATTGGAAAAAAAGGAAAATACACGAGATTGAAACCAACGATTTTAGAAAAGTTTAACACTAATTAATTAGTTCTGCCTTTGCAACACTTGCAACCCATATCAACGATCAAGTTCTTGGAAGAATTTCCTTATCCTCGTCAAATAGTTGCTTCTTGTGCCCATTCGGAACAATCAAGAGTTTGTAATGGCTTCTTGTTTTCTTTAATCACTATACGTGCTTAACATATAGATAATTGTGATTTAGGTGTTAAGAGAATGCATACTTACCATATAGATACTTGTGATTTAGGATGTTGGATCGTATCATCTTACATTAGCTAGTTATACAATCTTAGCCATTAAAAATATTTTTTTCTATTAAGAATATTCACTCACCATCATATCTATACATTGTATATCATTTTATTTTGGATATATATCTAATCACAACAAATTCAATATGGTTTTATAGTATTCGAGCCACTCTCAATACTTTGTGACTCGTCTGTCAACTTGAA
The DNA here is from genome assembly GCA_027568935.1 of Erythroxylum urbanii. Taxonomy (NCBI): domain Eukaryota; kingdom Viridiplantae; phylum Streptophyta; class Magnoliopsida; order Malpighiales; family Erythroxylaceae; genus Erythroxylum; species Erythroxylum urbanii. Next base: position 37,529,751 of record JAOQML010000005.1, on the reverse strand, counting down.
CAGGGAGCCAATGTTGCTCCCAATGTTACGAATATCTTACTAGATTTGGTACCAGATTGGATTCTGGTACGGTACTGTATTGGTACCGGTCAATACGGATATCGTTTCGGGTAATTTTTTAAATTTATGAAATAGTCTCTATTTTTTTAATTACAAAATAGTCCATTGTCATATTGTACAGTTGTACTGTATATATTTAACCCTGTCTCCAAAAATTAAAATAATAAATAATAATCACAATTAA
>JAOQML010000005.1:37507558-37521211 GCA_027568935.1 Erythroxylum urbanii | reverse complement strand
GAGCATGAGGTGTGGTAATTTACCACACCTGGACCTGTTCTCTGGTCCGACCCGTTCTCTGGAAACGGGATGTTACATACATAATAAATTATTTTTTGTAGTATAGATGCATCTCTTCATACTCATAGAAAGATGAAGAGCATTTGTCTTCTGATGTTAGGCCTAATTTTATATAAGTTAAAGAAGGAAGAGAAGTTAAACTTGGATATTCAAGTTAAAATTCAAAGTATGTGATTTGAAAATGAAGATGTGCATGAGAAAGACTTTGATGATTTTAATATAATTGTCTTATTTGCTAATTTTGTAGGAATGACAATGTATTATGCATGTTTAAAAAACATAAGTGATTATATGTGAATTGTTGTAGAACTTAAGATACAATGAATTGATGTATAAAAGTCTATATAAACTTATTAGACACCATACAATTGCAATATTTATATTTATAAGGCTACTTATATTCATATGAAGTGCATTGCATTATGTTTTGAATAGATAGTGATTCATTGAAAAACAATGCAATTTTTACCATAAGAATCCAATATTTATGATCACAATTTCATTAAAAACAAAAAAAAGATAAATGAAAAATTGCAATTACATTCATATATTATAATTGAAATAGTAGTTAACAGTTCAGTCATTAAATTATATTAGGGAGTAAAAGGTGAAGTGTTATTTATATTGAAGCAAACAATACAAAAGTGATAGGATTAATTATTGGGTATTGAATCCAGTTCGCAGTTGAACTCAACCTTCATAAGTATTAACCAGAGTTTTCCTTTAGGTTGTATCTAATTGAAACAAGCTCTTAAAATAGGTCTAAATATTAGAAAACCTAGAATAAGCCCTTTAAATTTAGTTTGACAACCAAACTACTAAATAGGAATATAAGTTAATCTAGCAACAACCACATAAGCTCAGCTCATTTAACATATATTATATTATCCCTAATGATGCTTGACCATTAGTTTACTATAAGTGAATAAGAGTTACAATGATTACGTATTGTAATCTAGATTCTGACAATGCTTTCATATATGAATAATCTATTTTGAGTGTCTAAGTCATTCATACATAAATCTCAAAACATAAATCATAAAATAACATAATCAACTCTAAAAAAGATTGAGAACATCATTAAATTAATCAATGTGCAAACATGTTCTCGACCTTGATATCCCCTTTGAACTGGAAGGATAAAGTTTAGCTCCTCATAACTATCCAAATAGAAAGGAATTTGCCTCCCTTTTTCAACTATGATGTCTCCATGCCTTATTTGGCCTCTAAAATGCCCTTTATAACATTCATGGTGAGATATGTAGCCACTTACACAACCGTATAGGTTACAGAGGTGCTTGAAACAATATCTTCGCACTCTTACAAGCTTTCAATTAGTTACATGATCTTATACACGACCGTGTATTTAACACCCCACTCCCATCTGACACATACACATGCACCCTTCGGACACACGTGCACGTGCCCGATAGAAATGGTGTATTAACCATTTCACCTTCACTTTATCATATGGTATCGTAAGTAAAACCATAAATAACATATTATTTGAAAACCAAAATTTTCCTCATTTCATTTCTCAAACTATAATGTACACTGTAGCATTAACCATCATCCATATTTTACAATGTCAACCTGGAGTGTTTACAACTCAATCTACACACTCTGCTACATACATGAGGAAACTAAACAAAAATTTAAAACAAACTATTCCTTTAGTCCCAGCTGACCGACCTTTGAGTCATGTTTATTTAATCCAAAAGTTATACCAAAAACCCTTCTACGCAGTCTTAGGAGTTAAGTCGTCATTCTCTTGAACCTGAAAATATCAACGTTGCAATTTAGTTGAGTTTTGCGAACTCAATTGAGTAACCATCCTCGATGGTTCACTCTTGTCATGCAACACACAATTTAACACAATTTAAGCCATCATAATTTACATCATCTCAATTTTCATCATGTAATAACATAAAACACTTGGTACATAATTGTCCCATTTCAAAAATCCACACATTTCATCATTTCATTAAAATCACGCAAGACATATTCATCACGTATTTCATACAATACAAGTTCTCAAAACGTAGCAATCGCTTAGTTTAGTCATATCATATGTGTATGCAATGTTTATGAGACTCAAATTTATTTATCACATTGTTGTGACTGAGTGCCTTTTTCACTGTCCCATATCCATTGTAGATACCGTGTTCTATCATACTATCTCGTATCTATTGTGGATATTAGGCTCTATAATACAAATTGAGTCATAGGCTCTTACCACGGATGTCTGAGCATTAAGCTCTTTTTCATTAGCGATTCCGGTCACAACTGACTTTATATTTCATACATTTTTAGAATGAAGTGCATGACGCATATTCAATCATTATGTTTAGTCATTCACATTCGCTTTCACTTTCCAATTCACAGTCATCATCGAACTTTTAGTCCGGCATTCAACATATAAGTTGAGAACGCATATAGTAATCACATTCACATTCAAGGAACACTTCAAATACAGTCTCGAATATTAAACTCCTCAGACAATCAATGGTCTGAAATCAGTACACAACATCACATATCAACTCAATTCAAAATTAAACAAACATTCAAGGTTAGACTATCTTAGGTTACTCACAATTACTCCCTTTTTGCTTATTGCCTTGAAGTTCTGGCAATATTTGGAAGCGGTCACTCTACTTGCTCTTCCATATACAATCAAAGACAATTTCATGTTACCACATTGTTCATGTAACTGAATACGCATTTTTATAAATGTATCATGTCACATGCATGTTCAATGACATATGCCCAGGTATACTTCTGTAATAAACGGATGCAAAGATCAATTATACTCCAAATGTGTCAACATTCATACACTCATTAACTATTCCAGTTTGTTTTTCTCAAAACTCACGGGTCAACCTTGCATGATCAATATAACAAGGAAGATGGAGTTTTTAGACAACCCTTCCTTCTAAACAATTGTTCCCTTGTGCCTTAAGTTTCTAATGAATCCACGATCATACAATTTGGTTCATTATTCTATGAGTTATGCTCAAAATAATACAAACTGTGCATGTTCGAAATTTTGGCTAGTGCCTAATTGAAGAAGTAGTGCACTCCAACTTATAAAACTCATATCTCTCAATTCCGATATCCAAAAATTACAATCTTTATCTCAATAGCTAAGAGAATAATCTATAACTTTTATGAAGACAACATGGTCTGATTCGACTTTAATCAATATAGTTTATTAGATCAAAATAGGACACGATTTCTGTTAAAGGTAGTTCTGTAGCCTATGCCAGAACTCAAATTCAAGCTAAATTTCAAGACACTTAAAGACAGAATTAAAATTCAGTTCCTTCATGACACTTGTAGCCATATGTCTCTAATTTAATCTAAATTAAACATCATCCCATTTAGATTTCTACAAATAAAGATATGTCCAAATTACAGGTGCATATTCAGTAAGACACTACATATTTCATTCTCTTGCATTCTTATATGCAAATCTGAAAATTCCTGCATCTTCCTCCATGTTTTTTTTTCCATAGTTTTAACTCTCATATGTTACAACCAAATATCTTATGCTTGGTTCATCATCCCTAACTAAGTCCTCATCATATTCCCTAACTATCATCACACATTTTTCATTCAACAATTCAAGAAGAACGATAACATATTACTTACTTGTTTGAGCTCCAAAACCTCTTCCTAACCCTAGCTCCAAGCATACATGATTATCATCTTTTCATGGTAGATTTGGTTAGGTTTTCAATTAACAAGATGGAGAAGACAACAAGATGGAAGTAGCAAGAAGAAGGGGTGAGAATTTCGTGAGATGGAGAAGAAGAAAATGAAGAAAAGAGTGAGTAACAAAAGTGAAAGACAAATGAAGATTGTCTTGCAAGATGAAAATATCGTGAGTTTAAAGGCTTGGTAAGTGTCATGACACATTTCATGACACATGCCACTTAAATGTAATTGCTAATTGGATATTTACTACATATCTCTTAGTAATTAGTCCATTTGTCACTCAATTTCTAAACCAATTGTTTCCCAATTTTCAATGTTACTTGTCAATCAATTCTAATGCCATTTGTCAATTATTTTTACTGCCATTTGATATTTATTTCTACTACCATTTATCAATTGTCTTGCCACTTGGCATTTATCCTAGTCCAAAAATATCCAAAATTTCATAAAATTTCCTAAAATTCTCCAAAAATTCTAAATCAAGACATATACACACCAATTAAATTTTCAATACATAAAAATCACAATTCAGACCAAAACTCACTTTTATAAATCCGTTATACCTGGAAATGTCAATGAATGCATGTACAATCATTAATATTCACATGTGTGTGTATGCTATATTATGCATGAGCATGAAATGCACTTTCTAACTTCATATTAATCTCTCTTGTACGGTATTATAGGATCCTAACACTTAATATGGGATAACGGAATGTTACACTTAATATGTAATTGAGGTTATGTATAAACGTTACTTTGATTGAGAAATGAAACTCTGTTTTGTTTGACAAATGGTAGTAAGAGGTGAAGAATTTCTCTATTGTATATATGCATAATTTTCTTCTTTATTGGGTTGTAATTGGTGTTTGGAAATGAAATGGTATGCTGTTATAAGGTTTTTGAATAAATTTTTCTGAAGCAATTGTTTTCTAGGGGGAGTCTTATATGTATGAATTGTGTTTGTTGGATTCAGGTCTTTTGATACAGGTAGTAGTTTTTATAGATAGCAGAAAGAAAAAAGGGAATGAAAATGTGATATGAAACTTCAATGAATAAACTATATTGATGTAGGCAGAATTTGAAAAAATTACCTTCATAAAAGTTGTAGCTCTTTCTCTTAGCTTTCTAACTACATAAAGTTTGAAATTTTTAGACTTTGGGATTGAAAGTTAAGAAGATTAGAAGTGGGTATACAAAAGCTGAACTGTTCATCGAATTGCACGATCGTGCTCAAATCCCATTTTTGTTGGAAGCTTGCGATAGTGCATAAGCACGACCGCAACTTTCGGCTCTCTCGGCCATGCCACTTGGTTGTCACGGCCGTGACATTTTCAAATGCACGATCGTGACATTTTCATTTTTTAAATTTATTTGTTCGTTTATTTGTTTTTACTCCCAACCATGACTTATGTTTATTTTATCTGTTTATTTTTACTATTATTTTCCAAAATTCTCCAATTTTGGCACCTTGTCACAACAAAATAAGACCTAAAACCCGGGGCCAATAGCTGTAATCCCTAACACTAAGAGAAAATTCAAAGAGAAATCTCCATTATCTTCAAGATCCAAAAAAGCAAAGACACCATTCTCGAAGAAATTTTCCAGAAAATCAACCCGTTTTACCACTAAGTTGATTGAAGAAGTTGAAGTCACTACATCCACTACTAAAGAAACTACCCCCAAAGATGAGACTTTTTCTATCCTCAAGAAGTTTGTGAAAGACATCAATGATGCTACCTTACTCATTTCTAACTTCTTTTATTTCATTCTTAACATAAATTTATACCTTTAATTTTCTTCTATAAATAGCCAAACATTATACGTACCACCACCTATCCTTTTATATGAACCATAATCGAGGATAGTTAGAAGTTCCCTCAAACCTAAGAACACAGAAGTCACTACATTAAAGGTAAATTGAGATTTCCCTCCACATTTACAGACATTCTCCAAACTTATAGACAAGCTCATGCATATCTTGTAGTTAGGAGATGTTTGGTCAATAGTGACAACTTTTAAAGAATTCTTTAATTAATGTTTCCTATATGTATCGCCAGAGAGTCCTTCCAGTGCCACAGTACCGATCATTTCTTAGGAGTTGACAAGAGTTAAAAAGGTCCCTAAAGTTCATGATGCAATAATAACCCCAATATTTGATTAAAATCCAATGCAGTTCATTTCTAATCATATTGTCCTATATTGGTTCTATGACCCAATCGTTTGCCATTGGGAAACTTCTAAGAAAAAATAAGAAAGTATTCTCCTCCTTTGAAAAGTCTTACAATAAACAAGTTGTTTTCTCTAAAAAATTAAGCCTTTCAAAAAAATGCCGAGAGGATTATGAAGTTGAGGAAGCTAAAGGTAAAATTCTCTTAGCACTAATTCAAAAGCTAAAGAAAGAATTCAACTCCTTAGAGGATTAGGCTAGTGAATATGAAAAAGTCATCAAGCTGATTATTCAAAAGTAAGAGACTCTTAAAGAGGACAATGAGTAATTTCAAGTAAAGAAGATAGTAGCAACAACTTTTTAGGAAGTCTTTGATTAATACTTCCTAGACAGCTCGCTTGACACCTTCCATTGCTACATCACTATTTAATTACGAGGAGCTAATAAGAGTCTAAGGAGTCCTTGAAATACACATTGCAGTAAGAACTTGAATCCTTAATTCAAATTCAATGCAATTTATTTCTTATAATGTTGTCCTATATTGGTTATGTGACCCAATCGCTCGCCATTAGAGAATTTTTGAGCAAAAACAATTAAGTATTCTCCTCCTTTGAGAATTTCCTACAATAACCAAGTTGTTTACTCTAAGAAACTAAGCATTTTGTAAAAATGCCAAGAGGAATATGAAGCGAGGGAAGAAAGGTAAAAATCTCCTAGCATGAATTTAAAAGCTAAAGAAAAAATTTGACTCTTTATATGATTAGGCTATTGAACATGAAAGAGCCATCAAGCTAATTAGCCTAAAGTAAGAGACTCTAAAACAAGCAACTTAATTAGGAATTCAACAAGGTCAAGCAAATGGTTAAAGAGTTAGGAAAATCATTAATGCTGCAAAAGGAAAAAGTCAACCTTTGGAAAAAAAACAAGTCTAATAGCTAAAAAGGATCAAGTTTCTTGCATTAAACAATAGGGTGAGATCCAGGTTTTGAATTTTATTTTCCTTAGAATAATAACTACTTGAACAATTATTTTAGTTTTGCTAATTTATAAGAGAATTTTATTCCTTTTCTTTTACACATGATTTATCCCATAGAGTAGACATATAGAGTTTCAAAATTTTTCATTAATAAAACATTTATGATGTTTACCTTTTAAGCTAGATAGCTAATAAGTTACCTTCTAAAACCTTATAAATTCTAATTAGCCCTTCCATATTAGGGGACCACTTTCCCCATTCTATATCTTTTGTTTTAAGTGGCAAAATTACTTTTTATACCAAATCAGCTTCTTAGAATTCCTAATTATGAACTCTTTTATTGTAAAACTTAGTTACCTTTTCCTTTTGTATAATTATGTTGTTCAAATCCTAGAGATGAACTTTATCTAGATTCTGTAATTCCATCATCATTGCATCAGAATAGTCAAACATATTTAAAGCATTATGCTTAGCCACTCTTAAAGATGGTATGATTATTTCCATAAGAAGAACAACATCATGGCCATAGGTTAGAGTAAACGGTTTGACCTTTATAATCATACATTTAGAAATTTGATATACCTGTACAGTCTTAGATAAAATCATATGCCAATCTTTGGGATTCTCCTATAACATCTTCTTTAGGATTTTAATTACTACTTTATTCGATCTTTGGCTTGTGTATAAGCTTGAATGTAGTAAGGAGTCAAATTTAATAAATGTATACTATAATCCATGGCATAATCCTTAACTTCTTAACCAATAAACGTAGTACTTTAATGACTTGTTATTGATTGTAGAATTCCAAATTGATGAATAATTTGTTCTTTAATAAACTTTATTACATCAATTTGTTCAACTACTTTCAAGGATTGAGCCATCATCCATTTAGTAAAATAATCAGTTGCCAACAAAATAAGAATATTACCTTTAAAAGAAGGTAGGTAGTTTTTTAATAATGTCAATAGCCTAACCCCTAAATGGCTATGGAATAATTATATAGTGCAACTCAGAGGCAAGAATTAGTTGTATTCTTCCATACCTTTGGCATTATTTGCAACCTTTTGTATAGGATACAGTCCTTTAATATTAAAGGCTAAGAGTAACCAATGCACTTAATGAGCCATCTCATCTTGATTACAAACTAATGAGCTTCGCACATCCCCTTATGAACTTGCTTCACTACTATTAATGCCTCTGGCATATCTAAACATCTTAAAAGAAGTCCATCACTGCATTTCCAAAATAACAATACCACAATCAATACAAAGTTTAGTGATTGCAATTTAGTTCTATAAAGCACCCTCTTACTGAGGTTTTTCTAAAAGATTTTAATCTCATCCTCTAATCATAAATGACTTTTTTATCAATGTTAAAAAATTTCTGAGGAAATTTCCCTTTTATAAATGGAAGGATGAGACTTTTATTGTATAATAACACATTTATGAATGAGCTTCTTGGACATCATTAACCCAGAGACAATTTGAGAAAGTAAGTTTGCCTCCCAATTTTCTTCTCGAAGAATATGTTAAGATATAACCTCATCAAATAAATTTCAATAATTGAACAACGATAATATAATAAGGTGATAAAGTTATAATCCTATATTCTCCTATTACCTGTTGTAGTACTAGCTTAGAATTTCCCTTAATGAGGACTTTTTTAACCCCAAGATCTACCAAAAGTTGCAACCTAGTTATTAGGCCCTCAAATTCAACCTAATTATTAGTGCATGAGAAGTCCATCTTAATCGAAAGAGGAGTTTTTGTTCCATTTGGTGAAGTAATGACTATCTTGATGCTAGCTGACTTCTCTGTGCTATAACCTTTTAATTTCATCTTCCAAGGCTTTTATTATCAAAATTCCACATCCTCTTGAATTTCTATTGTTAGGTGGCTTGCTAAGAAATCAGCGAACACCTAACCCTTTCACTGACTTCTAAAGATAATAAAGTAGGTTAAATTTTGAAAATGCCATGAGCCACTCTCTAATGTTCCTTAAAATAATTAGTTTATTCAGTGTATATTCATTAAATCAATTTATGAAACTACACAAACCCAATTTTGAAGAAAATAATGTCTTAATTTTGAGCAGGCAAAATAGAACACCAAACATAATTTCATAATAGAGGCATGGTTCCTTTTTATTAGCATTAGAATTTTACTTAAATAATAAATATCCTATTCATGACATGTCTCATTATTTTAGGCTAGTAAGCACCCAACAAATTTCTTTGCAGCAGAAATATATAACTTTAAACTTATTCCCTTCTAAGATGGCATCAAAACTAGAGGCTTAGTCAGATATTCTTTAATCTTATCAAATGCCACCTAATGTCTTTCTTCCCAATGGAATTCCTTAAAAAATTTCCACTTTAAAAGATTTGAGAATTATTTTATTTTATTGTCCAAATTAGCAATAAACCTTTTGACATAATTTACTTAACCTAAAAACCTTTGAATTTTTATCTTATTTTAAGGTGGCTTTGCTTCAAAAATTGTCTTTTCTTTATTTTTTCTAATTCAATTCCTCTTTGTTGGACCAAGAAATCTATAAAGTTTTCTACTTTTTCTCCAAAAGCTCACTTCAAAGGATTCAACTTCAACTTATGCATTATCATCCTTTTGAAAGCTTCACTTTAATTCTGGATATGGTCCGTAATCTATTTGGACTTAACAATAATATCATCTACATAACCTTTTAAAGTACGACCTAATGTATCGTGAAAGATAAGATTTACAGCCCTCTAATATGTGGCTCCCACATTCTTTAAAACAAAAGGCATTACAATCCATTCAAATGTTCTTATTGATCTAAGACATCTGAAGGTCATTTTAAAAGGATAAGAATCTATAAAAATTTGATTGTAACTAGAAAAAGCAGTCTATAAAAGAAAACAAGGAATGTTTAGTCATTGCATCAATTAAAGAATCAGCAATCAACATCATATATATCTTTGAGAGTGGTACCATTCAACTCTCTAAAGTCAACATAGATTCTTAACTTGCCAGTTTTCTTTACCATAGGTATAATATTGCCGAGCCACTTAGTATATCTAGCCGGTCTTATAAGTCCAGCCTTGTATAAATTTTTATCTCTTCTTTAATTTTTAATTTAACTTATTTGGACCAACTTCTAAGAGGCTGACAGTAAGGACAAAACTTAGGCTTTATAGGAAGGTTATTTTTTACCAACGTTCTACGTAATCCTATTATTTCTATATAATTCCAAGAAAAAAATCTTTATATTCCTTGTATAATCCTAGGAAAATCAACCTTGTTGCCTTCTCACAAAAGCAAAAGTTAATAAAGAGATGGAATACATAAATTAGAATGGAGCTAATCTCTTTCCAAAAAAATTTGATAATTTGCATGTGTGTCCACAATAAAGAAAAACATCAATAAAGACTTCCCCCTACTGTGACAATTGTAGGAAAAACTTATCATGCCTCAATAGTCTCTCTAGTAAATGTGGCAACAGAAACCTTCATTAGGATCAAATTTACATCATCTTGGCCTAAGAATTCCATCATTTTGGTTGATATAATATTTACAATTGACCCATTATCAACTAAAAATCTTGATGTTGATCTTCCATTAATATGGGCTTTAATGTACAAAAGTTTTAAATGTTGAGCCATATGATCATTTAGTTTCTTTACAACTACATTCTCAGGTGAGGGCTCTAATTTCTTCCAAGAATTTTTTCTATAAAAGATAGGAAGCTTCACAGGAAAAACTACACATGGCAACTAGATAAGAATTTATCCTACTATGAAGAATTCATTAGGACTTTCATCTTAGCTCTTAGATTGGGATGACTTTAGATGAAATTCCTTTCTTTCATTATACCCTTCATCAATAGCTTTTACAAGTTCTTTATTGTTCTTTGAGTACTTTCCTCAGAAGGAATGGGTCTTGTTAAAGGTGACTTCTTTATGATGAGCTTTTTTTTCTCAAAAGGTGATGGTTTGTTTCCTTCGAACTTAACAATAGCTCTCTACAATTGAAATCTTCTCTTTGGAGTTCTGGTCAATAGTATTGGATTCTTAGGATGCCTCACTCGATACCATTGATAATATGGAGGCACCTGAGGCGATACTACAAATCGAGGTTACCTATACTGAGAGCTTAAAATTCAAGCATCAGAACTTTGCTTGAAAATTTAAGTGAACTCTATCACGTGATTTTATCATTTATTGGATTCTAGGAATATGTTGATTCTCATTCTTAAAATAACATTCAAACTATAATTAGGAGTAAAAACATTAGCACCTGAATTTATAGTTTACGTTAAATATCTTCTACAATCTTCAACTTCCTCTTAACATCCAACAAAATCTATAAATTAAACTCAATTGCATTAATAGTTCAAACGGTGGAAATCGATCTTCATTTATAAACTTAGTCTGATCAACTTCAGCAAACAATAGAATTACCTTGTTGATATAAACTTAAATAACATTCTTGAATCTCCAGTATGAATTCGTAAGGTGATTTCATGTATTATGGTACTTATAATAGTTCCTCCCTTAGATCTCTTCATTTGTAAGAATATTATGTTCTAACAATAAGGTAATAAAATTATCCTACAATAACAAATAAAAAATTTCTTTTAGTTTGGAGATATAAAAATTATATTGCATATAAGTAGTTGGTGCTTGTGCTTTCTTTTTTCTTCAAGTGATTTCTATTCTCGTACATAATAAAAACAAGTTCTAGGGATATTAACCTTAGCCATTGCCAAAATCATGTAAAATTGTTTCCAAAAAATAAATACCAAATGAACCCTTTTTTATGTTATTCTTCCCTAAAAAGCTTTTTGTACTTAGACACTTTTGTCAGCAATTCATAAAAATCACAAATTTTCATACCTTGAAGTTTTCCCTCAAAGTTCAATATCAAGGCCCCTTTAAGCCAACTTAATATATTCAGTTTTTGGGAGTGTAATTCAATATTGACTTCTTATTCTCCTAAATTGAGTGAAGTCTATAGTCTTACCACTTTTTTAACAACTTTAGACAATTCGGTTATACTAATTTCATGTTTGGTTTGTAAAAATAGAGTATGAAACTGTTTTTCCATTTCTGTCTATGAAAGGACATAATTCCTGGGCAATAAATGTATCAATAAAAAGATGTATATGTCAAAGAATTTGGAAACAACCTAAGATTAAAATTGTTAAATTTTTGTAATTAGCCAATTCATTGCACATTGAATAGTGAACCTGACAATGCACTCGATAGTTAATTGTTCATCTTCACTATAAAACAAAGAAAACTTAAGAATTTTGTAACTACGAGGATAAAGATTCTCGTAGTTAATGTGCTCTAGATAAAGCTTATGGAATTCTAGGTAGCTAATCTATCTTAAGACAAGCCCATATAGTTCTTGAACAGCTTCTCTAACAGTTTCTATATCAACTTGAAGCTTATTTGAGTAAGAGTAACAATAAGAACATGGTTATGGTTTACATCGAAAACATTGCCCTATCCCATAATTTGACCTATTAGCTTCAATTTTAAAACCAAATCCCTTTCTTTCAGGAGCTTAGGGCCTAATAATTTGTCAATCATTTCCAAAATTAGTGTGCGAGGGTACAATAGAAATATCCTCTCTTTTATGAGGAGGATCATTCTTCCATATAAGAAGAAACTGAAGGACGACTACACTAATAAACTTCTATTACATTTGGTGCAACCTTTCAGAAATCTACCTTATTAGAGAACATTTTTTCCATCTTCTCATCAACGCCTTGATTGCTTCAGCCATAAAAGTCAAACTTGGATGATGAATTGACATTCGAACCAAATTTCAGTACCTTCAAGTGTAATTATGGAAACCTCCAATCTAGCATTAGACTTAGTATGCTGAGATACAACTCACTTATCACTTGTAAAAATTTGTCTCAATTATTTCTTCGTCATGATAAAACACTAAAGTGATAAGAAATTTGTTGAAAATCTTGTAACAGTAGGATGACACAAAATCCTATCATTGTTAAAATCCTTTCTCATTAAATTAAAGACTCATGCACGATTATATATGAACTTGGTCACCTTTTTGGCTTTCTATACAGTCTCATCAACAATAGAAAAATACCTAACATTCATCAACAATCGAAAAATACCTAACATTCCCTATATTTTCTAGCATTAAGTTAATGCAATGTATAGCACAAGGAGTCCAAAAAAAAGCATTATACTTATTATGTAATCTTCTTCCCATCGCTTTATAAGTGAAATCATTGTCAATAATGAATTAAACAATATTTTCTAGCCCTACTTTATTCACAAATTCATTGAATATTTCAAATAAAGTATCAATTTTCATAACAAGGCCAGATGCATCAATATACTTCAAAAAAATTGAGTCCTTTGTAGAATAAACCAAAAAAATTAATAATAGGCTCATGTCACCTATTTGTCCAACCATCACATATGATTGAAAATAAGTAGCCCAATCCCTTCTTCTTTCTTCTGAATAACTTTTAATTTCATAAACTAAGCAACTCAAAAGTTTACCTCTGTAGTCATCACTAGAAGGAGTTTTGTATCCCAAACTGTAAGAGGTTATAGCATCCACCACAAGCTAATAATAATAAGATTGGGAAGCATTGATGTAACATCCTGTTTCCATAGAACGGGTGGGACTAGAGAAACGGGTCCAAGTGTGGTAAATCAGAGAAATTAGGACAACACATCTCATGCTCATGCATTTGTGAACAGTGA
>JAOQML010000005.1:37462517-37491528 GCA_027568935.1 Erythroxylum urbanii | reverse complement strand
CCTTAATCTTGTCACATTCTCAATCATGCGAAATTATACTCAATTCCTCAATCCAGATTTATTTCACAACCAACTTTCGGGTCCACTTTATTTAATTATTAAAAACAGGTAGTTAAGGTAACTAGGTAATACTTCCTTCTATAAAGTTGTCCCTCTTTGTCTTAGGTTTACAATGATACCAAGTTCATCTGATTTGGGTCAGTATACTGAAAGTTATGTCCAAAAGATTTCAGACTGTTCTTAGGCTTCAACAAAATTCTTATCTCAAATTCCAATCAGATTCGAAAATTCTTAGAGGTAGAATTAGAATTCCATCACTTCAAACAATTTGTATCTTTATTAATCTAGTTTAATTTAAAATAATAATTACTCCATCTAGAAAACTACAGATCAAGATATAATCAGAATACTAAAGTATGTTCAGTAAAACCATCCCAGTTATCATACTTCAGTATAGTCATATTTCTAACTTAACTTATTCAATCAATCGATTTCAGAAAGTCCCAATGTTTGGTGGAGATGAAGATTAATGTCTTAAGAGTCCATTGGTTTAATTCCCATGTCAATGGGATGTCTGGAGAAGAAGTTATAATAAAAAGAATGAAGGATGTTCAAATTTGTTAAAATTGTCAAACAGCATCATGCACTACCTTTTCTTTTCCAACTTCTTCCAGCTCTTTCCAAAACAAACCTTCGGGTCAATGTTACACGGTCATTTTGACAATGAAAATGAAAGATTTAGGCCAATTTTTCTAACATTTTTTCCTTTATGTCTTAAGTTTCTACTGATACCAATTTTATGCAATTTGGCTTAGTATTTTGAAAATTATCCCCAAATGACTACAGATTATTCACAAACAATGACAGATTCCAGATACTCAACTTCAATCCAACTTTTGACATATTTGGTGACATAAATAAACTTTTATGCCTTCATGAAAATTGTAGATATAAGTTTCTAGTTTAATGCGAATTTAAATGAATCCAATTTGGATAACTACAAGGCAAGATATGGCTAAAATACCGAAACCTGTCCAGTAGAACTACTCATCCGAACCAGTTTCCAGCACGTATCAAACCTCAATTCTCTTCCTACATAAAGTTACATAACCTACTTCTTGATGAAATAACTTACAAAGATGATGATCCAAGCTTCAGAAAATGTCTAGAAGTAGAGAGGGGGAGTAGGAGAATGAAATTTCGGTGGAGAGAAGAGACTAAAATGAAGACTTGCTCTAGCAGAATTTACCACATCCAAAGCTAGGTGTCATGGAATTGGAGCAACATATGTCTTCATGCATGAGCTTCACATGTCCCTTAAAGGAGCTTCCATGTGTCAATGATACATTAAGTCATATGTCACACACTTAGTGCTGCCATTTGTCAATATATCAACTATGCCATTTGTCAATGCTTTAACTATGCCAATTGTCACCAAAAATTAGTCCCTATATTAACCATCAATAAACTATATTGATTTAAGCTGAATTTGACAAAGTTGTCTTCATAAAAGTTGTAGCTTATCCTCTTATCTTTCCAATGGTATAATGTTTGTAATTTTTAGACATTAGAATCAAAAGATATCATACTTACAAGTTTAGGTGTCATATTTGTCTTGCAAAAAAAAATCACTACAAGCTAGAGTTTTAAGTACTTTCAAGCCTTCTTATCACTAAAGCTTCACCTAAACCTTATGTAAAGTATCCATAACATATTTTCCGAGACCTTAGGCTTAACATTAATACCTTAAATCTCTATGATTAATTCCAATTCTCCAAGTATGATTCTTCAAAATATATTTAAGTCATATGGAATACATGTTCAATGAAACATTCCAACTAGAGTACAATTTGGGGCCTTACAGATGATATATTCGACTAGTTGCAAGGAGCTCAAGTCTTCTCTAAAATTGATCTTAGGTCAGGCTATCATCAACTTAGAATCAGGAAATTTGATGTACACAAGACAACCTTTAGGACATGTTATGGGCATTATGAGTTCCTAGTGATGCCATTTGGATTGACCAATGCTCCAGTTGCATTCATGGATCTCATAAATAGGGTATTCAAGGAATATATGGACCAATTTGTCATAGCATTTATAAATGACATTCTAGTTTATTCCAAGAGCAAAGAGGAATATAAGGAACATCTAAGTGTAGTGTTACAAACACTAAAGGAGAAGGAACTTTATGTCAAATTCAGCAAATGTGAATTTTGGTTTCATAAGGTGGCATTCCTTAGACACGTAATTTCGAAGGATGGGGTACATGTTGATCCGAGAAAAATTGAAGCAGTGGTGAAATGGCATGCACCAAATACAGTGGCAGAAGTGAGAAGCTTTCTGGTTCTGACAGGATATTATAGGAGGTTTGTTGAAGGATTCTTAATGATAGTTGCTCCAATAACCAAGTTCTTAAGGAAAAATCAGAAGTTTATCTGAAGCGACAAATGTCAGAAGAGCTTTGATGAGCTTAAGCACAGATTGACAAGTGCTCCAATTCTGAACTTACCTATGGGTGATGAGGGCTATACAGTTTGTAGTGATGCTTCAAGAAAAGGTTTGGGTTGTGTGTTGATGCAAGGAGCAAGGTAATAGCTTATGCCTTACGGTAGCTAAAGCCTTATAAATTGAATTACCCGACCCATGATCTACAATTAGCAGTAGTATTTTTTGCCTTAAAAATTTGGAGACATTATCTGTATGGAGTTCAAACAAGGATTTTTACAAATCATAAAAGTCTCAAGTACTTATTGAGCCAGAAAGAGTTAAATTTGAGACAGAGAAGGTGGTTAGAATTGCTTAAGGATTATGACTTGTTGATTGAATACCATCCAGGCAAGGCAAATGCAATGGTTGATGCCTTGAGTAGGAAATCCTCCATAGCCTATGTTCAGACGATTTATCTACCATTGTTGAAAGAGATGGCTAAGCTTAGAATAAGCTTGAAACAGGAGGAACTTGATTGCATTATTGCTAATTTCAGAGTGAGACTAATACTTGGAGAGAAAGTTAAGGAGTTGCAAGAAAAAGATGCAGAGTTGAACAAGCTCCGAGAAGAAATCAAGAATGGCAAGCAATTTGAGGTGGAAGTGAGGGATGATGGAATTATGGTTATAGGTAACAGACTTTGTATTCTGAATGTCAAGGAGGTAAAGGATGAGATACTCGATGAGGCACACAATGCACCTTATGTCATGCACCCAGGTAGCGCTAGGATGTACAGAGATTTGAAAGAGCATTTCTGGTGGAAAGGAATAAAGAAAGATGTAGCAGAATATGCAAGCAAGTGTCTAGTGGAACAGCAAGTCAAGGCTGAGCATCAAGCATCTTCAGGCAAGTTAAGGCCATTTTCCATTCCTGGCTAGAAGTGGTAAAGGATAACCATGGATTTTCTGATGGGTTTGCCTAAGACCAGTAGGAAGCATGATGACATATGGGTTATTGTTGACCGTTTAATGAAGTTAACCCATTTTCTAGCAATTAAACAGACTGATTCTCTGCATGTGCTAGAAAAGAAATATATTGATGAGATAGTGAGACCATACGGGATCGCAGACTCCATAATTTCTGACAGAGATCCTCGATTTACTTAGAGATTTTGAGAAAGCATGCAAAAAGCTATAGGGACCAAGTTAAATTTTAGCACTGCTTTCCATCCTTAAATAGATGGTCAATCTGAGAGGACCATTCGAACCTTTGAAGGAATGCTCAGTGCATGTGTGATGGATTTCAAAGGTGTTTGGGATGAGCACTTGCCATTGGTCAAATTTTCTTACAATAATTTGTACCACTCGAGCATTCAGATGGCTCCTTATGAAGCACTATATGGAAGAAGATGTAGAACTCCTATATGCTAGGAAAACGAAGGAGAAAGGAAATTAATAGGACCAAAGTTCCTCCAGATGATAGTTGACAAGGTCAATTTAATTAAGCAATGGCTTAAAGCAGCTCAAGATAGAATGAAGAGCTATACTGATACACACCAAAAGGAAATGGAGTATGAAGTTGGTGAGAAATTCTTTCTTAAGACATCTCCTCAGAAAAGAGTTATGAGGTTTGGCAAAAAGGGAAAATTGAGCCTAAGATACGCTGGTCCCTATGAGATTATTAAGAGGAATGGACCACTAGCCTATAGATTAGCGCTACCACCATAATTGTCCCAGATACATGATGTCTTCTATGTTTCCATATTAAGGAGGTATAGATCAGATCCCTCCCATATCATTCAGACCACTGAGGTTCAGTTGAGAGATGATCTGACTTATGAGGAGACTCTAGTGGAGATTCTGGACACTAAAGAAACGGTACTCAGGAACAAGATAGTTCAACTAGTTAAAGTCCTGTGGAAACACCATTCTAAAGAAGAGGCCACGTGGGAGCCCTTAGAGGCCATGAAGGAGAAGAATCCACACCTCTTCAATGACTAAGGTAAGAATTTCAAGGACAAAATTCTTTTAAGAGGGAGAGAAATGTTGTCCCCTTAATTTTTTTGGTTAGTTAAGCATGATTTAAATTAATTATAAGGTCATGATAGAATTATTATTGGAGTCTAATTAATTATTACAGTGTTGGTAGGATTTTATTACACTGGTTAGTTAAATTAAAGTAGTAGGAATGTATTGAGGGTAATTGTGGCATGTCACTTAAGTTTAAAAGCCATGAAGCATTAAAGGAAAGGTAAAGTAGACATTTAGCACTCATTAAGGGTAAAATTGGAAAAGGAAAATGTTGTCTTGGTTATTAGAAGAAGAAAAACGTAAATGAAGGGAAAGAAGGAGTGAAAAACGAAAATGAGAAAGAAGAGTGAGAGAGTTTAGGCCATATGAGAGAAAAAGAAAGAAGACAAGTTAGGGTTTCATCTTTTCTTAGTTTTTAAGGTTGATTTTGAGGGTATTTAAGAAGAGAAAAAGAAAGAGGAAGAAAAGAGTTTCCATTTGAGCCAAACATCTCTTTGTTTAGTGAAGATTCAAGGTAAGCTCATTTTTAATCCTTTGGATTTTTAGAAGGGTTTTGGTTCATGAAGCTTAGGAAATGTAGGGTTAGCTATGGTTGCATGCATCACATGTATATGGATGTAGCTAAAGTGTCGGAATCAAGATTCCAACACCTTAACAACCTGAAAAACACAAGATTTAATATGCATGCAAAGATATGTATAAAAGAATATGGAATTTTGGGATGTTATGATAATGAAGATAAACCTATGATGGCTAATGAGATTCCATTACAAAAACCCTATAAAGTAATGCGCTCACGTTTGACTTATGAGTTAGTCTCCGAAAACGAGGTCCAACATTTATGATGATCATTAGGGATAGATTGAAGGTGTAAATGGAGTTGATTTTATACTATCTGGATGAATAAATGGATATATTCATGTCTTATTTTTGTGTTATGATGAGTAATAATTCATAAATTGTTATAGAGAAGTTTTTAAGGTAGAATGACCATTATAATGGTGTTAAAAGTTGATAAATGAAGAGAGGTGTTTATCACCTAATTTTTGTGTATAGGATGAGTGCAAAATTTTTAATGAAGGAATGATATAAATATGTTCTATTTTGGGTATATGAGAAATGTGATTATATGTTGTTATGTGGGTAAAATAGAATAAGAGTTAAGGTTTAATAAAGGTGAACGAAAAGATTAGTAAAATGTTCTTGAAATGAGAAGAATTAAGATGATAAAGAATGATAATGATATGTTCTATTTTTATGTGATTGATGAACCTTAAGTTATGAGTTGTCTTATAAATGGTATTGAGATGAAATTGAGGTAAAAATGATGAGGTTATGAAGTCTAAATGATGAAATATGGAGATGATTTGTTTGATGTATTACGAAAGAGTAAAATCTGGAAAGGTTAGGAATATATGTATGATTGGATTAAGTAAATAAGAAAGAACCAATTGAGTAGAGTTTTGTGAGTTTTAATACAATCAATATGGTAGTTAGATTTGTTTGAAATAAAGTTGTATAAATGCATATGAAATCTAGAAAACTTGAAGGGTAGATCATGTTTTTAATTAGGTGAATTTCGTACAGAATTGGGGAAAAACGGACAGGGCACGATCGTGGCATAGTCCCCACGATTGTGGCCTAGATATTTGAGGTTCTGTCACGATCGTGGCCCTCACCCTATGACATTGGCCAGTTGCACTGGCTTCTGTCATAATCGTGGGAAGGTACCCCACGATCGTGGGTTAACATATGGAGTGAAATGTTGTCTTTTAAGTGATGTTTGAAACAATTAATGCTAAGGTACTTTCTTATGATGTATTTAGGCTTAAATGAGACCTTGAATGAACCTAGTTGATGAAGGATTAGGTGATTAAAGTGAGTAAGGGGTATTAGGTATAAATGAATGATTGAGTGATGATGTTAAATGATCATGAGATGTGAATTAAGGAAATATACTCGGAATAGTCAAATTGAGCATGCATTATACATAACACATATACATATGTGTATAAATGAATGTTTATATGATTATGCAAATTAGTAATGTGTGCAAATGTGTATTGCATGATATAGAAGCATAAATAGAACGACCGCATCTAGACATTGCTAGGATATCAAGGCAATAGCTATTTAGAGCATACTGTAAGCAACCTAGATGTTCTCACTAAATTTGATTGTAATTGCTTAAATTCTAATTATTAAACTAACAACTATATGTATGTGATAATTCAGGAAATTGATGGTCTGAGGAGTTCGATAATTGGGATGTATTGGAAGTGCTTCATTGAATGTGAATGAGAAAGTAATAAATGTACTCAATATGATTGTTGAATGCTAAACTTAGGTCCGATGAAAATGTAAAAGTGATTGTACATGATAAATGAAAGTGAATGATTGCATATGACGTGATAATTTATGCATTTCATTATATAATATGCATGATCAGATAAAGGCAGTTGTGATCAGAGTAGCTAGTGAAAAAGATCTTAAAGCTCAAAATGTATATAAGAGCCACAGGCTCACTAATAAAATGAGCCCGAAATCCACAACAGATATGGGATAGTTAAAAAGGCACTCAATCACAACAACAAAATAATAATCGAAAGTGAGTAACATATGTATGTTATATATATAAATTGATATGTGTGGAATGCATGATTGAAATGAATTGTTTGAATTGCTTTATAATTGAAATGTGAAATGATGTGGAATATTTGATTATATGAACTACCAGTGAAGTAATGATAATTATGTGATGTTATGAATTACCAGTGAATGTGGAATGTGAACTGTTTGTGTAATTTGTTATAAGTGAGCACATCAATGATGGCTTGCTCACTAAGTTTGCAAAACTCATCACAATTGCAACGTAACTTCTTAGGTACGAGAGAGGAGACATAACTTCTAAGAAGTTCTAGGAGAAGTATAGTTCTTGTGTTTTGGACAACAAGAAATAGCTCAAAGGTTGATCAGTGGAGGCTGAGGATTTAGTTAGAATCTTTTGTATAATTCTCATTCCATATAGACTATGTTGTAAAGAGCAATATATTCTTATAAGCTTTTGACGCTATATAGATAAATGGCTTATGTATGAAAAGCTATAGTGTATTATGTTTTATTAATGGAATGAAGAATGGATCTTTTGGATATATTGTCTTTTATGAATAATGCCATAATTAGTGAATGTAATTGCTCTAGCACACAGCTTTCATGAAGTGTGTACCCAACTACTCCATGGTAGTGGTGCGTTACAGTTCTAGTAGACACAATAATCAATTAGAGACTCTTATGTTGGAGATTGAAGTCTACACATTCGTTCTTTATAATAGAATAATTTTAGGGTTTAATTTGTTGTTTTTATTTTACTTTGGAATGTAAATTTGATTGAATGAATTCTCTAAGTTTGTTGAACATGTTTAGAGTTATTATTAGTATTATAAGCTAATTGTATTTCCAAAATTTCATAGTAAGATTCGTATGATTCTTTCAATCATGAGAAATCCATATTAAAGAAGAACCATAAATTTCTTATAACCATGCTTTGATACCACATGTAAGTATACTTTTTATAAAGATAGCATGATCTAAAACGTCATGAAACTCACAAATATTCAATCATGATTATAATTTTATTCTAATGCAAAGATAAAGTTTCTAAATACTAACCTTTGTTTGTATCGCATTGATGCAGAAGCAATTCTTAATAAGCTCCTTACCTAGTTTGTCTCTTTCCTTGAACTTTCTATCTCACTTTCTTTTGTGAACTTATTTTGTGAGACGACAAAAGCTTATTAATAAGTAGGGACAGAACCCTAATCCTCTTAATAAACTAACAACGATTAGTTAGTTTTAAACTCTCTATCATAATGATCTAAAAGCCCAATGGACCATTTATTAAATTATTAAATTCCCTGACTACCTTTTAACACACAAGTGGCTTAAAAGATTAATTTTTAACTTTATTTACTATAATGCAACTTTACGCATTCTCCACTACATTAAAGAGGCTCCAGGTCAGGGGATATTTTTCCTTTATCATCTGATTCTTTTTAATACAACCTTTTGTGATTCAAATTGGGTAGGTTGCAAACAAATAAGAAGATACACAACTAGATGGTTCATACGATTTAGGAGGCTCCAGTATCTTGGAAAGCAGAAAAGCAACCTACGGTAACTCGTTATTTAGTTGAAGCCTAAAATAGATCTATGGCTTCAACAAGTAGTGAACTTATTTGGTTGAAAATTTTATTTAAGGTCATCAAATTCTCATGATATTGTTTTGTGATAATAAGGCAGCTCTTTATATAGCAGCCAACCCAATGTTTCATAAGCATACCAAACACATCAAAATAGACTATTATTTTGTACACAAAAAGGTGATTTCTGGATGTATTAAGACTTAACACGTTACTTCTAGATAACAAAAAGTTTACATATTCAAAAAGGCACTCTTAGAGCCATAATTTTACATATCTTAAAAACAAGTTGGGCATTCAAAATTTTCACGTGCCAATTCAAAGGGAAGTTAGAGAGCAGGAGCTTAACATGTAGACACTTGTGACTTAGAATGTTATTGTATCTTATCATCTTACCTTAGCTACTTATACAATCTTAGCTATTAGGAATATTTGCTCACTCTCATGTCTATATATTGTACATCATTTTATTTTGAATATACATCGAAATCACAAACAATTCATTATAGTTTTTTTTGAAAAGTTAAATGAATTGTATTAATAAAGAAATGTAAAACAAAGTTCGTGACTAATAAAGCCAAAGAAATAAGTCTCCTCTTAACACAACGACACCGTATGAACCAAGCGAGTCGACATTAGCAAAACGTCTCGACGCTTCTTTATTTAGGATAAAGCCATTTTCCTCTTTTCCTTACGCCTCCAGAGCACACCAAATTAGGGGATGGGGTTGAGTGTTCGTTTTCCTCTCTAATCCATGCTACAGATGGATTGCTCAGCCCTTAGGAAACCCCTTCTTCCATCTTTGAGTAGTTAGAACTCGATGAAGGATGCGGGTGAGTCGAATCTTAAGAGCGGGAGTACAACCAAAGCAATGTCACTACAAAGAGGTAAGCTTCTTCTTATTAAGTGACTATGTAATCTACATTTCTTCTGCTATAAAGATTTTCAGAACCATCTCTATTGTGTTTGCATTCTCCAATGGTGGTGGTGAGCCTCCCAATCTGCCTATCTGCGAAGATTGTGTCTCATCCAAATCTGTGGAGCCAGGTACTTCTTCTATCTTTCTTTTGTATTGAATCTTTATTCTGTTATCTAATCCTCCATGAGAAAGCTAGATTAGGGCTTAGTTCTTCGGAATGAGTAGAAATGAGGATTTTCTCTCTGATTTCTCTAATCAGAGAGTTAAATACCTCCTGCCTTGTACGAAGATTGTTCTGAAATCTTCTATAGTTCCTTTCTCGCCATATCTCCTTGACAGAGGAGACGAGGGAGATGACATAGATGCACTCAGAAGACTTAGGAGTGTGTGACAACATTAGAAGCCAGTCAATGGCTTCTGTAATAGTGGAAACTACATTAGGAGTATGATTGAGAGTTTTAATCCTAACCCATATATCTTATCAGAAGGAACATCTGAAGAAGAGATTGTCCCTTGATTCCATCTCTGTCTCATAAAGGGAACAAATAGAATTGATGGACATAAAGTGAAGTCTATCTATAGTGCTCAATCGATTTAAGACTGCTAGCCACAATGTGATAGAGTGACTTAGCATTAAAGTTTTATGCCAAACAATAGGAAACCAAGCTTGTGTTGAATTATTGTGAGACTGCCATTTCCTGAATTTAGCAATGCTGAATATGTTAGCTAGTAAATTGAGACAATATTAAGCATCCTTTCTTTGGATGTTAGGAAGATAGTTAGGAGACAAGTACTATAGTTCAGCTGGAAAATTCTACTGATCACATGTCAGGACGATTTTGACCTTCTCCTGAATGGGTACATCATTCCATATTTAGATAGCCTGAGGGTGTCTAATAAGGGGACCATGTCCTGTCCAGTTGTCAAACTAGAAGGAAACCTTCTCTCCATTCCCAACCCTATAGTAGATCAGGGATTTAATCATAGGTCTAAGTTTTAGTAGCTGAATCAAAGGCCATGAAAATGATGGTTTGATAGGGATGAACCAGATACTAGAACCCTTCAACATGTAGCTATGTAACCATCTAATCCAAAAAGACTTATTTTCTAATAGGATATTCCAGAGATTCTTTGCCAATGATGCTCTGTTATAGGAGGCAATAGAGATCAATCCAAGGCCCCCTTCCTGTAACATCTCATTCCCATACTAAAGGTTGGAACCCTAAAATTTGGTATAAGTGAGATCAAAGAGAGATTAAGGAAATTGCATTTCATGCTCATACATAATGTTAGCATACACACACGTGTGAATTTGATTGTTGCACACATTAAAATAATTGTTCATGCACTCAATTGACGTTTTTCGGGTATAAACGATTGTTTTAATGTGAATATGATGCTAATTATGGTTTTGTGTCTTAAAAAAGTTGAGTGGGAATGTAAAATTAGTGAATTAGAATTTTTGGCAAAAATTTGGAAATTTTCTGAAATATAAGGGTATTTTTGGACTAAAAAAATGCCAAGTGGCAAAATAATTGATGAATAGTAGTATAAATAAGGGTCAAATGGCAATGGAAATTTGTATAAAGGACTTTGGGATTTAATGACATATGTCATTAAAAATTTAGAGGCAATTGGATCAGAAATTGAAGGTAAATAGTACACTATTTTTGAATATGAATAACCCAAAAATGTTTGAGGCATATCTTCCAAATTACTGAATCAAATTAAGTGATTTTGATGTCAATAGAAACATAAGACATAGAGGAACACTTTTCTAGAAGAGAGTATGACCAAATTACATCATTTTCACCTTCTGATTGAAAGTGAACAGTAGACCCAAAAGTGTGTTTTGGAAAAATCTGAAGTGATTTAATGAGAAATAAATTGTGAATTTAATGTTGTTAGTGAGGCATAAACCTAAGTAGAAATTATACTTAGATGAGTTTTGATATGAGAATGATTTTGTGATGAAATTGATGGGAAGATACTAAGGATTGTCATTGAGCATGCATTGTACATAGTCTATACACACATTTGTGCATCAATGAATACTTGAGATTGTGCAATTATTAATATATGTGCAACGTGTGTATTGCATAATATAGATGTGCAGGATAAAATGTCCATATCTAGATGTTTCCAGATCTAGGAAGCAAACGCTAATCTGGAGCGTATTGTGAGTAACCTAGATGGTTTCTCTCAATTATTGTTTTCTTAAATTATGCTTTGAACGATAAATGAATGTGAAATGAATGTGTTTGATTGTTAATTCCGGACAGAAGGTCTGATGATTGTGAATGTGGAATGTATATTGAAGTGCTACTTGAATGTGAATGTAAAGACCTAAGTGCCTTATAATGTAAGTGATTGTGGTACATGCATTCCATTCATAAATGCACACATTCCATTCATAAATGCACAATCAGATAATGGCAGTTGTGAACAGAGTAGTCACTAATCAGAGCTTAAAGCTCAACGAGCGAAAAGAGCCTCGAGCTCAAACAGTGATTAAGAGCCTAAGGCTCACTATATATAATGAGCCATGTATCCCCCAAGCGGATAAGGGGCAGTTATTAATGAGCCCGGTATCCAAAATAGATACGGGATAGTTCAAGCACTCGGTCACAACATCGTAATAAATGGAAAGTGTCTCATTAGCATTTCATACGCATTTATATCAAGTATGTTTGATTGATTGAAATGCCAAAATTTCCTATGGTGGAGTAAAAGTGTGATACATGATCTATTATGCAAATTTGTGAATCACATGTTATGTGAAATGGTGTGTTGCATGAATTGAGTGAACCATCAATGATGGTTACCTCATTGAGTTTGCAAAACTCACCCAAAATTTGCAATTATTTTTAATTTTGAAAAGTACCCCGTTAGACAAACGGGAGTATACCTACGGCATGCAAGTAAAAGATAGAGGTCGGGATTAGTTGGCGTCTGCATTAGTATTTCCTTTATTTTCGTATTAAATTTAATCTTTCGCAATTATTATAACTTGTGTATTCGAATATTTCTGTTTTGAAATAAATTTCCAAATTGGAAATGTTTGTATATGGTTCTAGCAATGTAATGAAATTTTGACAAGTATTTTGTATTTGTAATGGGCCCAAATGGCTATTGAGTTTTCTGATGATTGTATTGCTATGATTGGAAATGTTTATGAAATAAAGTGGGCCCAATTTGGTTATCGATTTCGCACTTTATGTTTGTGGTTTCATAAAAATTGTACTGAAATTTAAATAATTGAGTGCTATAGCATGCCACCCTCATGGGGCACAGACTTGGACATCACACAGGATGTCGAGTACGAGTTCTAAGAGAGTGGGGTGTTACATTTGTGGTATCAGAGCCCAGAATTACAATCTTACATGGGCATTTTTTGAAAAATGTGTCAAGGAAAATACATTTTTGTCTTGTCCTAGCAGGCAGTAGCAACTGATCCCTAGTCTGAGTTGCATTCATATGAGTCACACGCATGAGCATGTATTAAGAGTTTGAGCTAATAGAAGCACTGTAAAGAATGAGAATCTATCATAATGTGAGAAGAGGAAGGTTGAAGGATATCTAGAAACAAGAGATAGTATATGGTTGGATATAACAGTTAAAGATTTAACACAATTATATTGGTGCAAGTATTATGGAATACAACATCAATGTTGTACTGTGGTAATATATCCTTGAATATGGGATAAATGTAAATATATTGTTATCGATTGATAGAGGAAAATAGAGATATAGTAAAATGACAAGATTTAAAGTGTATAGACCAAGTTAGATGAAAATAAAATTTTCTATATCCTTGAGAGGCAGAAATTGGGCTTGGAATGGTAGTTTGATTATCATAATAAGAGTTTATGATTCAGTGTGAGAATATGTTAGTGGGATCGAAATCAAAATTTCAGGATGATTCTGAATTGATTGTGAACATACGTAGGCATGACAAAATAATGGAAATTGAAAGGTGAGACGATGATAACGGTAGATGAAAAAGTTGTCAAGGTTAAGTTGATTTACCTGTGTGAGTGCACATCTGATAATGGGATCACCATGACAAGTGAAAATATGAAGCATGTGTGTATTATTATGTGTAGAGATAATATAGGAAGCAATTGGTGACTTACTGAATAATTGCTAATCATAGTTCCTATAGTTTAAAGTCTGAGATGAGTTAGAGTAAAACGTGAAAGTGCTTATAGTGATCAATTGGGAATGAATTGAGATTGTTAATGATGTTATCATGTATGATGAATTTGAGGAAAAAGAAGAAGGACACGATCATGGCATAATCCCCATGATCGAGGACAGGCATAAAAGGGGAAGTGTTGCCTAGAATCAAATAAGATCAAGGTATCTTTAGCATAAGCAACTAATTGGTAAGTTATCCTAAATACATCTCTTAATATGATGTAATAATTTTGATGGTATACCAAGGTATTAGGGTAAATAATTTGCTTAATACTTCAATGAGCCTTATTAAAAAGGATGTTCTGATCATATGAGTTATAGCATAAACTGATCTTCTGAAGTTATTAAGAATGGCTGACAAGTAATGGTGAAGACAGTTGATTGATAAGAATTCCATGAGTGGTATCGATGAAAATAGTAAGAAATTTTTTTTCAAAGAAGAATTTCCCTGAATTAGGTTAAGTTGATCAGATGATTCAATTTAAGAATGATTAATGAAAGAACAAATCAGAAATGAATATGCAATGAATCAAAAGTGAATATTAGATTCAGATAGATAAGAGACTCAGCTGTGAGAAAAATGAATACATTATTGATACTTGAATTGAAGATAATACTAATACTATTGCTAAAGGAATTGAGGTTCAAACTATATTCCATGCAATTATGTACAGGAAATACAAATTTGATCTAAGGAATGTGTTACCAATCCAGGAAGTAAAGATTGCAAATAAATTAAAATGTGTGGAGAAACTAATAAGAATGAACAAATGTTAGAACAAGTCAATGTGAAATCAGAGGAAATAGAATGAATTGTGAAATTGATTCGAGAAGAAGTCAATTGGGAAGAATCGAAAATTACATGAGATAATATTACCTCATTGAGGAATTAGCTTCTTAAAGAATTAAGAGAACAACTCATGGGCATAAGGAAATTTGGGTTATATTTGTTAAAGTTAACAATGCCCCTAACAGTATTATAATATTAAAGAATAAAGTGTCTCAATTTTGTTTGGATTGATTAGTGACTATAATCATAGATGATATATTGAATGTGTTTGAAAAGTGGAGAAGAATATTTTGAATACTTGAGGAAATCTTACATATCATGGAAGTAGGAATAATTATATGCCAAGTTTAATAAGAATGAATCTTAACTTGATTAAATAAAACATGGGTTGTATCATATCTGAACATGGCATATTGGGAGACCCAAAGAAAAGTAAAGGTGATGATAAAGTGAGAAATTTCGACTAATAAATGTGAGATTTAGAGTTCTTTAGAACTAGCTGTATGCTGAGAAAAAATGTGTCGATCATATGGACTGTTAATTGTAAAAAGAATTTTGAGGAAATAAAAAATGATAATTATATCACTGGATTTGGAGATTTTGTAATATACAATGATGTTATTACAAGAGATTAGAATAACATCCAATGTAGCATAATAAAGTGAATTCATATGCATGGAGACTAATATATATTAAAATCTCATGAACTAATTTTTGATACATGATTTAGAATATGCTACAATAGAAATTGCATTGAGGAGCTTGGAGACACTGTAAGTACAGTGAAACATTTTAGATTTTATATGGATTATTAAAGTAAGAGATAATTATTAAGTCTGAATGAATTGAACACTAAACTAAGACAATGGATAGAGTTACTTGAAGATTTTGATTAAGCAAATGATTACCTTCCCAATAAAGCTAGTGTTGTAATATGATTCCTGAAACAAAAAAATTTATAGCTGTATAACACAAATTTAGGTATTAAGGTTGTAAAGCTAAATGCAATAAAGAGCTATTAGCTATTGAATTTAAAATCAGCTTCACTTAAAAAGATTAGCAAAGCCTAAGTTGAGGATTCAGAATTTGTGAATCTTACAAAGAAAATGGAAAATGAATCCAAATTTGGGTTTGATTGAAAATTGATACCTTGTGATTGAAGTAAAGAGTATGTGTACCCGATAAAGAAGATTGAGTAAAGAGATTGTTAGAGAAGTGCAATAACAACCTATGATATACATCCTTAGGAATACATCAAAAGGGCATTTGATGGCTAAGAAAGTAGAACCAAATGATTACATGTATAAGTTGGTAACAAGCTTAACTATTGGAGATATACTTAAAGCTTATATTTTGGAGTTCATAGGAACATGAGATCAATGTATAGTTCTAAGTGATTTTAAACGTCACAATTATTATCATAGTGATATCATTAGAATTTCTGTATGAGGTGTTATACAACAAAAAGAGTCATTCGCCTTTACATTGAAATGAAGAGGGCCTAAAAATAGTTAAAGGCCAGAATTGATTTGCAATACTGTTGATTAGTAAAATTGATCTGTGTCAGAAACTAAGCGATACGATAAATGAAATTTGGTGGATCAACATCGAGGGTATGGAACATAATGTAATAGACATCATAGACGAGTGTGTTAACACTAAAGAGATGTGAAGTAATAAGCGAAAGATGGAATGTCTTTGAGAGTAGTACCTTGCCAAGGTGTGCATAGATTGAGAAGAAGTGTGCTCAAATTAAGAAAGAGGATAAACTATGCTCGAATTGTATTAGTCCACATGAGGATGCCTAGAGAATGTAACAACGGACTACTTTGCCCATCGAAGATGGCTAGTGACCTTGCCTTCATGTTACTCTTCCCATCAAAGGAGCCCAACGGGCTGTGTTTCCCATCGAAGGTGCCTAACAACCTTGCCAACGTGCTATGTTTCCCATCGAAGGTGCTCAAGGCACTTAGTGACCTTACCAACTGGCTGTTTTGCAAACTAATGGTGTGCCAACGGTATGTGTTTCCCACTGAAGGTACCCAAAAAGTTGTTTCTCCCAACGAAGGTGCCTACTGACCGTATTAATAGGCTTTTTGCCCATTGAAGGTGCCTAGTGACTTTTCCAACGGTCAATTTTTCCCATTGAAGATGCCTAGCGACTATGCCAATGTGCTATTTTACCCATCAAAGATGCGCCAACGAGCTAAGTTTTCCATCGAAGGTGCCCAATGAGCAATTTTTTCCACTGAAGGTGCCCAACAACTGTGCCAACGGACTATTTTTTCCACTGAAGGTGTGCCAAAGAGTTGTTCTGCCTACCGAAGGTATGCCAATATGCTATTTTCCCACTGAAGGTGACTAACGAATGAGCTGTGTTGCCTTCCAATGGTGTGGCAACGGGTCATTTTTCCCACCAAAAGTGCCTACCGACCGTATTAACAAACGTTTTTGCCCTTTGAAGGTGCCTAGCGACCATACCAACGGGCTATTTTGCCCACAAAAGGAGTACCAACAAGCTGTGTTTCTCGTCGAAGCTACCCAACAGGCTGTTTTTCCTACCAGCATCCCAACGGGTTGTTTTGCCCACTAATGGTGTGCCAAAGGGTTGATTTCCCACCAAAGATGTCCAACAGGCTATTTTCCCATCAAAAGGTGCCTAGAGATAGAGCCAAAGGGCTATTTTGCCAATCGAGCTTTTTTTCCACCAAAGATGCCTAGTGACAGTACCAACAAGTTGTTTTACCCTCTAAAGGTGATCCATGGAGCTATTTTGCCTACTGAAGGAGTGACAACTGGCTATTTTTCCCATCGAAGGGGAACAACGAACTATTTTTCTTCCCAATGGTGCCTAGCGATCTTGTTAATGGGCTGTGTAACCCACTAAAGGTGTGACAATGAGTTATTTTCCCATTAAAGGTGCCTACTGACCGTGCCAACGTGCTGTTTTTACCTACCAAAGATATGTAAACAGGTTGTGGTTCCCACCAGTAGTGCCTAACAGGTTGTTTTCCCACCGAAGGTGGCTAGTGACTGTGCCAATGAGTTGTTTTGCCCACTAAAGGAGTGCTAACGAGCTCTGTTTCCTACCGAAGGTGCCCAGCGGATTTTTTCCTGTAAAACATGCTTACTAACCGTGCCAATGGGCTATGTTTCACACCAAAGTTATGTCAAAAGGTTGTGTTTCCACCGAAGTTGCCTAATAGGTTGTTTTTCCAAACAAAGCTACCAATGCGATCATGCCAACGGGTTGTTTTGTCCGCAAAAGAAGTTCCAGCAAGTTATTTTGCCTACTAAAGGTGCTTGATGGCCACACCAATGGGCTATTTTTCCCACCGAAGGCACCTAGCAGCTATGCCAACGTGTTGTTTTTCCCATCGAAGGTTTTTAGTGATTGTGTCAACATGTTGTTTTGCGCACCAGAGTTGTCTAGTAACCGTGCCAATGGGTTATTTTCCCACCAAAGGCACATAATGACCGTGCCAATTGCCTATTTTTCCCACTAAAGGTGCCTAGTGATCGTGCCAACGGGCTTTTTCCCCAACGAAGGTGCCTAGTGACCATGTCAATGGACTGTTTTACCCACCAAATGTGCCTAGTAACCCTTCCAATAGGTTGTTTTTCCCATCGAAGATTCCCAACCTACTAATTTGCCCACCCAAGGTACCTAGCCACTATGCCAACGGGTTTTGTTGCCCACCGAAGATGTCCCAATAGGTTGTTTTTCCCAACGAATGTGCCTAGTGGCTGTGCCCACGGGCTGTTTTGCCCACTGAAGGTAGCTAGCGACTGTGTCAACGAGCTATGTTATCCATCAAAAATGTGCCAACAGGCTATTTTTCCCACCGAAGGAGCCTAGCGAAGTTGTCAATAGGTTGTTTTGCCTACCGAAGGTGCCTAATGATTGTGTCAATGGGCTATTTTACCTACTAAAGCTGCCTAGCAACTGGGCCAAAAGGTTATGTTACCCACCAAAGGTATTCTAACAGCTTGCTTTTCCCAATGAAGGTGCCTAGCAAATATGCCAATAGACTGTTTTGCCTGCGAAAGGTGCCTAGCAACTATTCCAAAATGTTATTTTTCCCACCGAAGGTGTGCCAATGTGGTCTTTTTCCAACTAAAGGTGTGCCAAAGGGCTATTTTTCCCACCACAGATGTCTAGAGAATGTCCCAACGGGCTATTTTATGTAACAAAGGTGCCTAGCAACTGTGCCAATGTGTTGTTTTGCCTACTAAAGGTGTGTCAACAGCCTGTGTTTCATATCGAAGGTGCCCAATGGGTTGTTTTTTCCACCCAAGGTGCCTAGCGACTATGCCAACGGGTTGTTTTACCCTTTATATGTGTGCCAATATGCTATTTTTCAAACTGATGGTGCCTAACAACCATGCCAAAGGGCTATTTGCCCACTAAATGTCTACCAATGGGTTGTTTTACCTACCGAAGGTGTGCAAACAGGTTGTTTTTCCAACGAAAAGTGCCCAACGAAGTGTTTTCCCACTGAACGTGCCTAACGATCAGGCCAATGGGCTAAGTTGGCCAACGAATGAGTGCCAACTAACTTTTTTTCCTACCAAAGGGCTATTTTGCCCATCGAAGGTGCTAGCAATCGTGCCAACATATTGTTTTACCCACCAAAAGTGTGCCAACGAGTTGTTTCTCCCATCAAATGTGTCTACCAAACCTTGCCAACTGCTTATTTTGCCCAATGGGCTGGTTTATCCAACAAGCTAATTTTTCCTATCGAAGGTGCCCAACAAACTTTTGCTCCCACCGAAGGTGCCTAACAACCATGTCAACAGGCTGTTTTGCCCACCAAATGTGTGCCAACGGGCTGTGTTTCCCATTGAAGGTGCCTAATAGGTTGTTTTTCCTACAGTCGGTGCTTAGTGATTGTGCCAACGGGCTATTTTTCGCAATGAAGGTGCCTAACGACCATACCAATGGGCTATTTTACCCATAGAAGGTGCCTAGCAACCATGCCAATGATCTGTTTTATCCATCAAAGGTGCACGAATGGGATGTTTGTCCCACTGAAGGTTCCCAACGGACTATTTTCCTACCTAAGGTGCCTAGTGTTCATGCCAGTGGTCTATTTTACCCGCCGATGATGTGCTAATGGACTATCTTTGCAACCGAATTCATCCTAATAGGGCTTTTTATGCGCTGAAGGTGCCAAATGACCTTGCCAATGTGCTTTTTTTCCCACTGAAGGAGAGTAAACGAGTTGTTTTTCCCACCGAAGGTGCCTAGCGAATATAACAACAGGCTACTTTGCCCATCGAAGATGGCTAACGACCTTTCCAACGTGCTACTCTTCTAGCCAAAGGTGCCCAAAAAGCTGTATTTCCCATCAAAGGTACCTAGCGACCTTTCCAAAGTGCTATGTTTCCAGCCAAAGGTGCCTAACGAGCTAATTTTTCCCACCAAAGGCACATAGTGACCTTGCCAATGAGTTGTTTTGCAAACTGATGGTGTGCGAAAAATCTCAGTTTCCCACCAAAGGTACCCAAAATGTTGTTTCTCCTATTGAAGATGCCTACTGACTGTATTAATGGGCTTTTTTGCCCATCAAAGATGTGCCAACGAGTTGTGTTTCCCACAAAAAGTGCTCAATGGGCTGTTTTTTCCACCGAAGGCGCCTGACGACCGTGCCAATGAGCTGTTTTGCCTATCGAAGGTGTGCTAACAGGCTATTTTTCCCACTAAAGGTGACCAACGGACTATTTTATCCACTAAAGGTGCCTAACGACCTAGCCAATGAGCTGTGTTACCCTCCAAAGGTGTGGCAACGAGTCATTTTTCCCACTAAAGGTGTCTAACGACCGTGCCAACGTGTTGTGTAGCCCACTGAAATTGTGCCAATGACCTTTCTTTCCTACTGACGGTGCCCAATTAGTTTTTTTTACCACCGAAGGTGCTTAGCGATTATGGGAATGGGCTGTTTTGCCTACTAAAGGTGTGACAACATGCTGTGTTTCCAACCGAAGGTGCCCAACAAGTTGTTTTTTCTACAGAAGGTGCCTCACAACTACACTAACTGGCTGTCTTGCCTATCGAAGGCATGCCAACGGGCTGCCTTTCCTACATAAGGTACCTAACGGACTATTTTGCCCGCTGAATGTACCTAGCGACTGTGGCAATGGGTTATATTACCCACTGAAGGTGTGCCAAAGGTTTGTTTTTGCCAACAAAGGAGCCTAGTAACTATATCAACGTGTTGTTTTTCCCACCAAAGGTGTACCAACTGTATGTGTTTCGCACCGAAGGTGCACATCAAACTATGTTTTCCACTGAAGGTGCCTAGCGATCGTACCAACAGGCTGTTTTGCCCACAAAAGGAGTGCCAATGAGCTGTGTTTCTTGCCGAAGCTGCCCAACAGGCTGTTTTCCCATTGAAGGCCCAATGGGTTGTTTTGCCCACTCATGGTGTGCCAATGAGTTCTTTTCCACCAAAGGTGCCCAATAGGTTGTTTTCCCATCAAAGGTTCCTAGAGATGATGTCAAAGGGCTATTTTGCCTATCAAAGGTGTGTCAATAGGTTGTTTTTTCTTTCGAAGGTGCCCAACAGACTTTTTTGCCCATTAAAGGTACCTAGGGAATGTGTTAACAGGCTATGTTACCTACCGAAGGTATGGCAATAGGTTGTTTTGCCCACCAAAGGTGCCTAGCAACTGTGTCAATAGGCTATTTTGCCCACCAAAGGTGTCTAGCGATTGTGTCAATGAGCTGTGTTGCCCACCTAAGGTGCGCCAACCAGTGATTTTCCCACTGAAGATGCCTAGCGAACATGCCAATAGGCTATTTTGCCGACCAAAGGTGCCTGGTGACTGTACGAACATGTTGTTTTTCCCACTAAAGGTGTGCCAATGTGCTCTTTTTCCTACTGAAGGTGTGCCAAAAGGATGTTTTCCCACTGAAGGTGTCTAGCGATACTACCAATAGACTGTTTTAGACGCCGAAGGTGTGCCAATGGGATATGTATTCTACCGAAGATTCCTAGAGAACATGCTAAAGGGTTGTTTTGCCTAACGAAGGTGCATAATGATCGTGCCAACATGCTGTTTTGTACACCAAAGATGTACCAACGGGCTGGGTTTCCCACCAATAGTGCCCAACGAGTTGTTTTTTCCATTGAAGATGACTAGCATCCGTGCCAATGGGCTATTTTTCCTACAATAGGTGACTAATGGACTATTTTACCTACCAAACATACCTAACACCCTTGCCAATGGGCTGTGTTACCCTCTAAAGCTGTGGCAACGGGTTGTTTTTCCCACCAAAGTTGCCTAGCAATCGTGTCAATGTGTTGTTTCGCCCACCAAAGGTGTGCCAACGAGCTTTGTTTCCTATTGAAGTTGCCCAACGGGTTGCTTTTCTTACCTAAGGTGCTTAGCGACTGTGTCAACTGATTGCTTTACATATTAAAGATGTGCCAACGAGTTGTGTTCCCCACAGAACGTGCACAACTGACATTTTTTCCCACCGATGGTGCTTAGCAACCATGTCAAGAGCCTGTTTTGCCCACCAAAGACGTTCCAACAAGCTGTATTTCCCACCGAAGGTGCCCAACAGGTTGTTTTTACCGCAGAACGTGCCTAGTGACTATATCAACAGGCTATTTTTTGCAACAAAGGTGCCTAACAACTGTACCAATGGGTTGCATTGCCCACCGAAGGTGCCTAATGACCATGCCAACAAGCTCTTTTGTCCACCGAAAGTGTGCCAACAAGATGTTTTTCCCATCAAAGGTGCCCAACGAATTGTTTTCCTACCTAAGGTGCCTAGTGATCATGCCAGTAGTCTGTTTTGTTTGCTGAAGGTGTGTTTGTAGACTGTCTTTCCTACTGAATGCATCCAAAAGGTGTTTTTTCTGCTAAAGGTGCTAATCGACTATGCCAACGTGATTTTTTCCCACCAAAGGAGTGCAAACGGGTTGTTTTTCCCACCGAACGTGCTTAGCAAACATAGCAATGGGCTATTTTGCCCATTGAAGGTGGCTAGCAACCTTGGAACGTGCTACGCTTCCCACCAAAGGTGCCCAACATGCTGTGTTTCCAATCAAAAGTGCCTAGTGATCTTGCCAACGTGCTATGTTTCCCACTGAAGGTGCCCAACAGGCTATTTTCCCACCAAAGGCACCTAGTGACCATCCTAACAGGCTTTTTTCAAGCTGATGGTGTGCTAACGAGCTATGTTCCCACCGAAGGTACCCAAAAAGTTGTTTCTCCCATCAAAAGTGTCGGCCGACCGTACCAACGGGCTTCTTTGCCTACCAAAGGTGCCTAACGACCATGGCAACAGGCAATTTTACCCATTGAAGGTACCTAGCAACCATGCAATGTGTTGTTTTGCTTACCAAAGATGTGCCAACGAGTTTGGTTTCCCACCAAAGGTGCCCAACGGGATAGTTTTTCCACCAAAGATGCCTAATAACCGTGCCAACAGGTTGTTATTCCTACGAAAGGTGTAGCAAAGGCCTGTTTTGCCTACCGAAGGTGTACCAATGGCCTATTTTTCCTACCAAAGGTGAGCAATGGACTATTTTGCCCACCAAAGGTGCCTAGCGACCTAGCCAACGGGCTGTGTTGCCCTCCAAAGGTGTGGCAATGGGTCATTTTTCCCACTGAAAGTGCCTAGCGACCGTGCCAACATGCTGTGTCCCCTATAGAAGGTGTTCCAATGAGCTTTATTTCCCACCGAAGGTGCCTAATGGACTACTTTTTCCACTTAAGGTACCTAGCGACCGTGCCAATGGGCTGTTTTGCCCACCAAAGGTATGCCAACGACCTGTGTTCCCTGCCAAAGGTGCCCAACGGGCTATTTTTCCTACTAAAGGTGCTTAGCAACCATGCGAACGAACTGTTTTGCCCACCGAAGATGTGCCAAGAGGCTGTGTTTCCCACTGAAGGTGCCCAATAGGTTGTTTTTCGTGTAGAAGGTGCCTCGCGACGGTACCAATCAGCTATTTTGCCGACCGAAGGTGCGCCAATAGGTTGTTTATCTATCGAAGGTGTGCCATCGAGCTATCTTTCCCACTGAACCTACCCAACATATTGTTTTGTTGCTGAATGTACCTATCGACTGTGTCAACGGGTTGTCTTACCAATTGAAGGTGTGCCAAATGGTTATTTTTACCATCGAAGGTGCCTAAAGACCATGTCATCGTGTTGTTTTTTCCACCGAAGGTACGCCAACTAGTTGCGTTTCCCACTGAAGGTACCTAACAGGCTATTTTTCCTACCGAAGGTGCCTAGGGAATAAGCTGTTTTGCTTATAAATGGAGTACCAATGAGCTATGTTTTGCTGCCAAAGTTACACAACTAACTTTTTTTCCTTCCAAAGGCCCAATGGGTTGTTTTACCCACTAATAGTGTGCCAACGGGATGTTTTCCCACCGAAGGTGCCCAACAGACTATTTTCCCAACATAGGTGCATATAAACTATGGCAAAAGGCTATTTTGCCTATCAAAGGTGTGCTAACAGGCTATTTTTCCTACCGAAGGTGCCCAACAGACTATTTTGCCCACTGAAGGTACCAAAGGAACATGTCAACGGGCTATGTTACACATGGAAAGTGTGTCAACTGGCTATTTTGCCTACCAAATGTGACTAGCGACTGTGCCAATGGGTTATTTTGCACACCAAAGCTACCTAGCGATCATGCCAATAGGCTATGTTGCTCACTGAAGGTGTACCACCGAGTGATTTTTCCAACCAAAGGTCCCTAGCGAACGTGCCAATGGGCTATTTTGCCCACCAAAGGTGCCTAGAGATTGTTCCAATATGCTATTTTTTCACTGAAGATGTGCCAACGTGCCCTTTTCCCCATGGAAGGTGTGCCAAAGGGCTGTTTTTACCACCGAAGATGTCTAGAAAATGTGCCAACGGGCTATTTTGCCCATCAAAGGTGCATAGCAACCACGCTAATGTGTTGTTTTGCCCATCAAAGGTGTGCCAATGTCCTGCGTT
The DNA here is from genome assembly GCA_027568935.1 of Erythroxylum urbanii. Classification (NCBI taxonomy): domain Eukaryota; kingdom Viridiplantae; phylum Streptophyta; class Magnoliopsida; order Malpighiales; family Erythroxylaceae; genus Erythroxylum; species Erythroxylum urbanii. The sequence continues at coordinate 37,466,990 of JAOQML010000005.1, read as the reverse complement.
TCCTACTGAAGGTGCTCAATGGGTCATTTTTCCCACCAGAGGTGCCTAGCGACCGTGCCAATGGGATGTTTTGCATACCAAACATCTACCAACGGGCTGTTTTACCTACTGAAGGCATGCCAATAGGTTGTTTTTCCAAACGAAAGTGCTCAACAGAGTGTTTTTCCTATTGAAGGTGCCTAACGACCATGCCAATGAGTTGTTTTGCCCATCAAATGTGCACCAACTAGTTGTTTTCACATCGAAGGTGCCTAGTGACAATGCCAACAGGCTACTTTGCCCACCAAAGATGTGTCAATGAGCTATGTTTCCCACTGAAGTTCCCCTACGGGCTGTTTTCTCCCACTACAGATGTCTACCGATTGTACGAACGAGCTGTGCTTCCCACTGAAGGTATGCCAAAAGGCTGTGTCTCTATTGAAGGTGCCTAACAGGTTGTTTTTTCCACTAAAGCTTCCTAGTGGTCGTGCCAAAGGGTTGTTTTTACCCACCAAAGGTGCGCCAATGGGCTATTTTCACTACTAAAGGTGTGCCGACTGGCTATTTTTATCCACTAAAGGTGCCCAATAAACTATTTCACCCACTAAAGGTACCTAGCAACTATTCCAACGAGCTGTGTTACCCACTGAAGTGGTGCGAACAGGCTGTTTGGCTTACCGAAGGTGCCTAGTGATCGTGCCAACAGGCTATTTTGCCCATTAAAGGGGTGCCAACAGGTTATGCTTCCCACTAAAGGTGCCCAACAGGTAATTTTTCTAACGAAAGATGCCTAACGATCGTGCCAACATGCTGTTTGGTCAACTGAAGGTGGCTAACGACCATACGAACGTGTTGTTTAGCCCAACAAAGGCATGCCAATAGCCTATGTTTCCCACCGAAGGTAACCAACAGGCAGTTTCTCCCACCGAAGTGCTTAGCAACTGTGCCAATATGTTGTTTTGCCCACTAAAGATGTACCACTGTGTTTCCCATCAAAGGTGCCCAACGGGCTATTTTTTCCACCGAAGATGCCTAGCGACTGTGCCAATGTGATCTTTTTCCAACTGAAGGAGTACCAAAGAGCTGTTGTATCTATCAAAGGTGTGCCAATGAGCTATTTTTCCCACCAAAGGTGGCCAACAAACTATTTTTCCCACCAAAGGAACCTAGCAACCTTATCGACAGGCTGTGTTGCCCTCCAAAGGTGTGGCAACGAGTTGTTTTTCCCACCGAAGTGGCCTAGCAACTGTGCCAACGTGTTGTGTCGCCCCCTAAAGGTGTGCCAACGAGCTTTGTTTCCTACCGAAGGTGCCCAACGGGTTGCTTTTCCTATATAAGGTGCCTAAGGATAGTGTCAACAGGTTATTTTGCCCACCAAAGGTGTCCCAACGAGCTGTATTCCCTATTGAAGGTGCTCCACAAGCTTTTTTCCTACCAAAGGTGGCTAGCGACCATGTTAACTGGTAGTTTTGCCCATCGAAGGTGTGCCAATAGACTATTTTCCCACCGAAGGTGCCCAACAAGTTGTTTTTCCTGTAGAAGATGCCTAGAGATTGTGCCAACGGGCTATTTTTCACAACAAAGGCACCTAGCGACTGTACCAACGAGCTACTTTCCCCACAGAAGGTGCCCAGCAACCTTGCCAACGAGCTATTTTATTCACGAATGGTGTGCCAACAGGATGTTTTTCCCACCGAAGGTGCCCAATGGACTATTTTCCTACCTAAGGTGCCTAGTGTTTGTGCCAGCGGTCTATTTTACCTACTGAAGGTGTGCTAACGGACTGTCTTTCTGATCGAAAGTGTCCTAATAAGGTTTTTCCCGCTAAAGCTACGAAACCACCGTGCCAACGTGTTTTTTTCCCAATGAAGGAGAGTAAACAGGTTGTTTTTTCCACTGAAGGTGCCTAGCGAACATAACAATGGAATACTTTGCCCATCGACGATGACTAGTGACGTTGCCTACGTGTTACTCTTCCTGTCAAAGGTACCCATCAGGCTATGTTTCCAACCGAAGGTGCCTAATGACCTTGCCAACATGCTATGTTTCCAACGGGCTATTTTTCCCCTTAAAGGCACATAACGACCTTGCCAATTGGATGTTTTGCAAACTGATGGTGTGCCAACGTTCTGTGTTTCCCACCGAAGGTACCCAAAAAGTTGTTTCTCCGAACAAAGGTGCCTATCGACCGTATTAATGGGATTTTTTACCCACTGAAAGGTGCCTAGTGACCGTGCTAACGGACAATTTTGCCTATTGAAGGTGCCCAGCGACCATGTCAATATGCTATTTTACTAACCAAAGATGTGCCAACGAGCTAAGTTTTCCCCCAAAGGTTCCCAACGAGCTATTTTTCCCACTGAATGTGCCTAATGACTGTGCCAATGAGTTGTTTTTCCCTGCAAAGATGTGGCAAAGAGCTATTTTGCCTATCGAAGGTGTGCCAATGGGGTGTTTTTCCTACCAAAGGTGACCAACAAACTATTTTATTCACCAAGGTGCCTAGTAGCCTAGCCAACGAGCTATGTTGCCCTACAGAGGTGTGGCAACGGGTCATTTTTTCCACCAAAGGTGCCGACCGACCGCATTAATGGGCTTTTTTGCCCATTGATGGTGCCTAGCGACTGTGGCAATGAGCCATTTTGCCCTAAAAGGAGTGCCAATGAGCTATGCTTCTCGCCGAAACTACCTAACAGGCTGTTTTTCCCACCAAAGGTGCAATGGGCTATTTTCCCACCAAAGGTGTCCAACAAGCTATTTTCCCATCAAAGGTGCCTAGAGATGGAGCCAAAGGGCTATTTTTGCCTATCGAGCTATTTTTTCCACCAAAGGTGCCTAGCGACTGTACCAACGAGCTTTTTACCATTTGAAGGTCTGCCAACGAGCTATTTTGCCTACTAAAGGAGTGACAACTAGTTATTTTCCCATTGAAGGGGACCAACGGACTATTTTGCTCCCCAATGGTGTCTAGCGACCTGGTCAATGGGTTTTGTAACCCACTAAAGGTATGCCAATAAGCTATTTTCCCACCGAAGGTGCCTAGTGACCATGCCAATGTGTTGTTTTACCTATCAAAGGTGCGCTAACAGGCTGTGGTTCCCACCGACAGTGCCCAACAGGTTGTTTTCCCACCAAATGTACCCAGTGACCTTGCCAATAAGCTATTTTTCCCACCAAAGGAGTTCTAACAAGCTGTGTTTCCCACAAACAGTGCCCAATGGTTTGTTTTTCCTATAAAAGATGTTTAGCAACCGTGCCAACAGGCTGCGTTTCATACCAAAGTTGTGCCAAAAGGATGTGTTTCCACCGAAGGTGCCTAACAGGCTATTTTTCCAAATGAAGCCGCCTATGTGGTTATGCCAACGGGTTGTTTTTCCCACCAAAGATGTGCCAACGAACTATTTTGACTACTGAAGGTACTTGGTGACCACGCCAATAGGCTATTTTTCCCACCGAAGGCACCTAGAAGCTATACCAATGTGATGTTTTTCCCATCGAAAGTGCTCAGTGATTGTGTCAACATGTTGTTTTGCCCATCATAGTTGTCTAGTAACCATGCCAATAAGTTGTTTTCCCACCAAAGGCACATAGCAATCGTGCTAATGACCTGTTTTTTCTACTAAAGGTGCTTAGCAACCATGCCAACAGGCTTTTTCCCCAATGAAGTTTCCTAGTGACCATGCCAATGGATTGTTTTGCCTACCTAATATGCCTTCCAACGAGTTATTTTTCCCATCAAAGACGCCCATTCCATTGATCTGCTTAACTTTCAATTCACCTCTGACCATCAACTGAAATGTGAATAACCCGTCCTCCTCTCTTTACAACAAGGGGCACTTCTAGTTCTGTCGGTGCTTAAAACAATTTTGTCTTCTCGATATTACTCTAGCCACTGTGCCAACGGGTTTTGTTACCCAACGAAGGTGCCTAGTGACTGTGCTAGCAGACTGTTTTGCCTAACAAAAGTGCCTAATGGCCATACCAATAGGTTGTTCGTCCCATCGAATGTTTACCAACGGGATGTTTTTCCTACCAAAGGTGCCCAATAAGTTGTTTTACTGACCAAAAGTGCCCAATGGGCTATTTTCCCACCAAAGATGCCCAACAGGTTGTTTTGCCCACTAAAGGTAGCTAGTAATTGTGTCAACGGGCTGTGTTATCCATCAAAGGTGTGCCAAAAGGCTAGTTTTCCCACCTAAGGAGCCTAGAGAAGTTGTCAACAGGTTGTTTTGCCTACCGAAGGTGCCCAGCGATTGTGTCAGTGGGCTATTTTGCCCACCAAAGGTGCTTAACAACTGGGCCAAAAGGCTGTGTTGCCCACCGAAGGTGTTCTAACAGGTTGTTTTTCCCAACGAAGGCGCCTAGCGAATGTGCCAACAGGCAGTTTTGCCCATCAAAGGTGCCTAGTGACTATGCCAAAATGTTGTTTTTCCCACCGAAGGTATGCCAACGTGCTCTTTTTCCCACTAAAGGTGTGCCAAAGGGCTATTTTTC
>JAOQML010000005.1:37437339-37462417 GCA_027568935.1 Erythroxylum urbanii | reverse complement strand
GGTCAGCTGGGATTTCTGGATTTTTGGGATGACCTAGCTAGGTTTTGATGTATTTCTTCCTCTTTCATATAGCATCTATACTAGGGCTTTTGTATGTATGTACAGATTGTACAGTTTGTTGATGTATAAAACTGTTAATTTTGAGTAATGAAAAGAGGAAGAGTTTGGTTTTAAAAATCTTGTGATTTACAATTACTGCTTTATTATTTAAATTGATATGATGCCATGTGGAGTTCTGTAGTGATCGCATGTAGCGCTCCCTTATCATAGGATATGTATCGGAATGACCTACAGGTGTCCCGGTGCGTACCCTACGGTGAGGGGTGTTACAACAACCATGATATAGCTGAATGTTTCTTGCTGGGAGCCAATGGTACAAAACAAGTAAATTACGTAGGCCAGCCGTAAAGAGGTAACAATCCATACTCTAACACTTACAATCTTATGTGAAAAAGCAACCAAAATTTTCATGAAATACTAACAATGCAGGTGACCAAGTAAAAGTACAAGGACCTTCCGAATTTTAGCAAGATCAACTTAGGTCTTTGTAGAGCAAAATGGACAAGTTAATAGATGTACTGAGTTCAAAATTCTCAAGCCAAAAGGAAGGTCAAAGAAGACAAGAAGCGAGTCAGAAGAGAATGGAGGCAAAGTTTGACCAGATTGCGAAGAACCGCGCTTCATCCATCCATAACTTAGAGGGACAAGTAAGTCAACTTGCTAATGTTTTATCTTCTAGGAATGCAGAAAGCTTACCAAGCAAATCGAAGCCAATCTAAAGGAATATCTCAAGGCAATCACACTTAGTAGTGGCAAGCAATTGGAGTAGTCAAGTGTGCAAAAGGATAGCTAACAAAAGGAGAAAGGTAAAGGCAAAGAGATAGAAGAAGAGAAGGTAGAAGTGAAAAAAGAAAAGAAGTCATATGTGCCACCACCACCCAACAAGCCTAAGATTCCATATCTACAGAGGGTGAGATAACATCAAGTAGACACTCAATTCTCCAAATTCTTAGAGAAGTTGAAGAAGCTTCAGATTAATTTGTCTTTGGTGGAGGCATTGGAGTGTATGCCCAAGTATGTGAAGTTTCTCAAGGACATATTGACACACAAATGCACTTGGGAGGACAATCAGATGGTGATCTTGACAGAGAACTGTAACATCCCATTCCTATACTAAAGGTTGGAACCCTAAAATTTGGTACATGTCAGATCAAAGAGAGATTAAGGAAATTACATTTCATGCTCATGCATAATGTTAGCATACACACACATGTGAATTTGATTATTGCACACATTAAAATAATTGTTCATGCACTCAATTGACATTTTTTGGGTATAAATGATTGTTTTAATGTGAATATGATGCGAATTACAGTTTTGTGTCATAAAAAAATTAAGTGGGAATGTATAAGTAGTGAATTAGAATTTTTGGAGAAAATTTAGGAATTTTCTGAAATATAAAGGTATTTTTGGACTAAAAAAAATGCCAAGTGGTAGAACAATTGATGAATAGTATTAGAAATAAGGGTCAAATGGTAATGGAAATTTTTATAAAGGACTTTGGGATTTAATGACATATGTCATTAAAAATTTAGAGACAATTGGATCAGAAATTGAAGGCAAATAGTACACTGTTTTTTAATATGAACAACCTGAAAATGTTTGAGGCATATCTTCTAAATTACTGAACCAAATTAAGTGATTTTGGTGTCAATAGAAACATAAGACATAGAGGAACACGTTTTTAGAAGAGAGTATGACCAAATTACATCATTTTCACCTTCTGATTGAACGTGAACAATAAAAATTATACTTAGATGAGTTTTGATATGAGAATGATTTTGTGATGAAATTGATGGGAAGATACCTGGGATTGTCATTGAGCATGCATTGTACGTAGTCCATATACACATTTGTGCATCAATGAATACTTGAGATTGTGTAATTATTAATATATGTGTAATGTGTGTATTACATAATATGGATGTGCAGGATAAAATGCGCACATCCAGATGTTTCCAGATCTGGGAAGCAAATGCTAATCTAAAGCGTACTGTGAGTAACTTAGACGGTTTCTCTCAATTATTGTTTGCTTAAATTATGCTTTGAATGATAAATACATGTGAAATGAATGTGTTTAATTGTTGATTCCGGACAGAAGGTCCGATGATTGTAAATGTGGAATGTATATTGAAGTGCTACTTGAATGTGAATGTAAAGACTTAAGTGCCTTATAATGTAAGTGATTGTGGTACATGCATTCCATTCATGAATGCACAATCAGATAATGGCAGTTGTGACCAGAGTAGCCACTAATCAGAGCTTAAAGCTCAACGAATAAAAAGAGCCTCGAGCTCAAACAGTGATTAAGAGCCTAAGGCTCACTATGTATAATGAGCCCTATATCCCCCAAGCGAATAAGGGACAGTTATTAATGAGCCTGGTATCCAAAACAGATACGGGACAGTTCAGGCACTCGGTCACAACAACGTAATAAATGAAAAGTGTCTCATGAGCATTTCATATGCATTTATATCAAGTATGTTTGATTGATTGAAATGCCAAAATTTCCTATGGTGGAGTAAAAGTGTGATACATGATCTATTATGCAAATTTGTGAATCACATGTTATATGCAATGGTGTGTTGCATAAATTGAGTGAACCATCGATGATGGTTACCTCATTGAGTTCGCAAAACTCACCCAAAATTTGTAATTAGTTTTCAGGCTTCAAGAGTACCCCATTAGACAAACGGAAGTATACCTACGGCATGCAAGTAAAAGATAGAGGTCGGGATCAGTTGGCATTTGCATTAGTATTTCCTTTATTTTAGTATCAAATTAAGTCTTCCGTAATTATTATAACTTGTGTATTCGAATATTTCTGTTTTGAAATAAATTTTCAAATCGGAAATGTTTGTATATGGTTCTGGCAATGTAATGAAATTTTGACAAGTATTTTGTATTTGTAACAGGCCCAAATGACTATTGAGTTTTCTGATGATTGTATTGCTATGATTGGAAATGTTTATGAAATAAAGTGGGCCAGATTTGGTTATCGATTTCTACACTTTATGTTTATGGTTTCAAAAAAAATTTGTACTGAAATTTAAATAATTGAGTGCTATAGCATGCCACCCTCGCGGGGCACGGACTCGGACATCACACAAGAAGTCGGGTACGGGTCCTGAGAGGGTGGAGTGTTACACTTCCTCTTTCCTCTTGCACACCTCTCTCCATTTAACCTTAGCAAAATGATTTTCTGAATTGAGGTTACCCCATAGGAATTTTCAAAATAGTTTTTCAATGGATTTAATCACTCCTTTTCCTAGAGAGATATTAGAGGACCAATATATGTGTAGAGAATTCAAAACTACCTTGATTATTTGTAGCCTCCCACCAAAAAAGAGCACTTTATTTGACCACATGCCCAACCTTCTTTGGATTTTCTCAATCAAGGGCTGACATTCTGAATACTGGATTCTTTTGGTATTAATAGGAAGTACCAAATAGGTCAAAGGAGCTGATTTTCTGGTCACACCTATTAGTTGGGAGATTGTGTTCTCCATTTTATTAGCTCCTTCAACTAAAACAAACTGACTCTTGTTCAGATTGATCTCTAGGCCTGTTAAGTCCCTAAAATCAGCCAAGGTTTTCATGAGTAGCTCAATAGGCTTACCATGAACTTTTGAGAAAAGCAGTAGATCATCCACAAAGCATAGATTTATCAGCTTGACCTTCTTACACTTCGTATGAAATTTAAAAGTCTTACAGTTTCTAACCCTCTACTAAATTAACAAACTGAGTACCTCCATGTAGATAATGAATAGGTAAGGGGAGATAGGGTCACCTTGACATAAGCCCGTAGCTCTCCTAAAAACTTTAGTTGGGGAGCCATTGACTAGGATGACATAGGAAGGAGTGGTTATGCATGCGTCAATCCACTTAACAAAAACCTCTGGAAATCCCATTAGTTTTAGGGTCTAAAGAATGAAGCCTCATTCTATAGTGTCAAAAACTTTTTTAAAGTCCACTTTGATGGTACAGTTCTGTGGACTGTGCTTCCTTTGATACCCCTTCATCAACTCCTGTACAATAGCAAAGTTATCCCCAATTCTGCGATCATATAAGAAAGCATTTTGGCTGTCAAATATTAATGAATCCAGAACCATCTTCAGCCTATTTGCAATAATTTTATAAATAATCTTGTATAGAACGTTAGTACATGTAAATAGGTCTATAATCATCCAGAGTAGAGGGGTAGGTGGTTTTTGGAATCAAACAGATGTGTGTTTTGTTAACCTCCTTCAGTAGGGATCCTCTAGAGAAAAATTCTATCACTGCTTACTTGACCATAGGTCCAGTTACTGGCCATGTTTTCTAATAGAAGTAGCCATTAAATCCATCAAGGCCAGGAGACTTATTCAGATTCATCTAAAACAAAACCTCTTCTATTTCTTTTTATGTCACTGGAATAATGAGAGCTTCTGCCTGCTCCTGAGAGATTTTATGGTGGATAATGGAATCAAGAATGGATAAGGTTGGGTAGATCCGATAGGAACTATAGAAATTTCTGAAATATCTCTCTGCTTCCTTCAATAGATCAACTTGGTTTGAAATTTCCACACCATTTTGTAGTTTTAGGGAGCAAATTCTATTTATATTCCTCCTGGCTAGGATAGTATTGAAAAAGAATTTAGAACACCTTTCCCCATCTTTTAACCAATTGACTTTTGCCCTTTGCTCCAATAGGTTGTCATGTTTCTTTACCTTTGAGAGATATGTCATAAACAGCTCCTTTTCAGTATTTAGCAGTGTTAAATTTGAAGGGTCTAGATCAATCTGTTTCTGCACCTTTTCCAAATTCTCTCTAGCTATATTAACTGCATTCTGAGTAAAGGAAGCTCGACTTTTCATCAAGGTTTTCATCTCCCCTTTGATAGATTTAAGTTTTTGCACACATATATATTAAAAGGTACCTCCCACTTCACTATCCAGTCCTTTACGAAGAGCATAAGTAAATCCCTCATCATTAATTAGGAAATTGTTAAATCTGAATGGTCCCCTTCCGACTTGATTATGAGATAGATTTTCAATCTACATAGGAGAGTGATAAGAGAATAAGGGACCAAGGAAAGATGTAATACAATTTGGGAACTGTGTCAACCAATCTCTGTTCACCATAGCTCTATCCAGCTTTTTCTTTAGAGCCCACCTTCCAATCTGCTTGTTACTCCAAGTGAAAAAATGACCTCGATTATTGAGGTCAAAAATGCCCAGCTGCTCCACATAGTCATTGAAGTCAAAGGAGTGATTTCTTTGACTGAAGTGGCCATCAACTTTTGTGTTATATAGAGTATCATTGAAATCTCCACATATAAGCCATGCACCATTAACCCAGTTTTGAATCCGAACTAAACTGTGCCAAAGAATTTTCCTCTGAAAAGCATGATTAGAGGCATAGATGAAAGAGATACTGATGTTATTGCTAACCTGAAATAGTTTGCAATTCAGGTGTATAGCTTGCGTGTCCATAGAGAGGATTTATACATCCACCAAACTAGGATCATATCCCACAATAATTCTCCGATAGTTGTGAGCTTGGTGGTTTGAGACAAACTTCCATTTTGAGCCCAATTTATTCAAGACTTTCAATTTTCCATATCTAAGCTTAGTTTCCAAAATGGCAAAAATCCATGGTTATGTGTTATAGACAAAATCCCTTAAAGCCGCCAGTTTTTTAGGGCAATTAATTCCCCTCACATTCCATGATACTATCTTCATAATTAAGCTAGGTTAAGTTTGGAGCCCTTTCTTCTGCTCTTATTGGTTGTCCTTTTGGCCACAGCTAAGAATTCTCCAATGGTAGGGTCCTCCTCCTTATTTTCCATAAGGGACTCGGGATTTACAAAATGCTCCTGTCCTTCTGAGGACAGATTCAGTATGGAAGGTTGATCATCCTTCACATATCCCCCTTTTTTATCTGCCTCCGTGTAAACAGTGGCCCCTTCAGTTTGAGCATCACTATTGTCTTCAGCACTGACCACTTCCTTTCCATTTCTTGCATTCTCTATTGTCCCCTCTTTGTATGCCATTTTTTGGAGCTTTCTTAACATCATCTGATTCTATTTTGTCCTCTCCACCTTCAGCTTTTTGAATTGAACTGATGTCCTCATTCTGTTCTACTTGAGTATTTACATCCAACCCCATCAGCTACTTATAATCTCCTCTAATGAAGGTCTTACCCATATGGACCCATTTTTTATCTTGGACAGTAGTGAACGGCTTCCATGGATATTGAACTGTAACCTTGTCCTCATAGAGCGAGCCATCAAGTCCCAATCTCATGATAAGGATAGTATCCGGTAAAGAATTAGAAAGATTCATGTTGATACAGATTCTAGCATAAACTAACCTCTTCCTATTTGTTGTATTATCATCCAAACATAGAGTTTTCCAAGAAAGCTAGCAATCATACTCAATCCCTTTGCGGTCCAATATTCTAGAGGAATATTGAAAAGATTTATCCACATTGGAACAAGGTTTTTGTCCTTGCAATCAATCTGGAAACCAGGTTGCCAAGGCTGTAGAAATAAAGGAAAATTAGCTACATGTCATGGCCCTTCTTTTACCATCTTCAAAGCTTGAGCCTTTGTAGAAAATCTGAATAGTATGTATTTGTCTCTGCTATTACTGCTTCTACGAAACCTTTATTCTTCCAAGTTGTTAGAGCCCATTTTTGAATGATTGGGAATGCTGGACTTTTGTCCTAGAAAAACCCTATGAGTGAGTTTTCCTAAGATTTGACTCATAAAATTTCTCTATCAGGATAAACTATGCTTCTGCTATCTTCAGTTTTTGGGGGGCAGAAATGCAGGGCAAATTCTGCAGATCCTTCCACAACTTGTTTCCATGTTCTTCTCTTAGGAGTCGGGTTAGCAGAAATAGGGGGAAGTTCTTTTAGAGGGGAGGCAGAAGTAGGTGTTGGGGTGACTGGTAAAGTGGGTTTAGGGTTAGGGTTGGAAAGCTGCTCAGGAGTGGAAGATGGGGAGGGTAAGGGTGGAAAAGCCTCCTGGCAAGGTGTTTGAGTTGGCAAGAAAGAAGAGTCCTGTGAGTTTTGCATATTGGAAGGAGGAAGACAGTTGCTGAAAGTGGAAAAATAAAGAGGCGGGAAAGTATATAAGGTGTGGAAAAGACAAGGGTGCCCTTTATGTGGGTGGAGGAATATAGCTGTGAGATTGTAAGAAGGGTTGGAATCGGGATTATTGGAGGTGAAGGAATGGGAGGGTGAGGGAATGAGAAGAGAAGAAGAGGAGAGTAACGGAAGCAAATGTCAAAAGCAATGGGAGGTTAGAAAGAAGGCAAAACATCTCTCTCTAACCCATTGAACTTGGCCACAAAATCCTAACAGCCTCTGTGCGTTTGAACACGAAAATACATCACTCAGTTTATTAAATAATTTATTCTATCACATGTTTTATAGATTATTTACATTTTCCAAAAATTATGTGTACATAAATAAATTTTATAGTACCAAGGGATATTGTAATTATAATAACTATAATAATTTAAAAAAGTATACTAATTTGATGTCTTATTTTTCATAAAACATGAGATTTCCTTTCTCGATCTCTATGATTCGTTGAAATGGACAAAATTTGGTAACACCATGTTCCTGTATAGGTAATTATTTAGTAACCATCTGTAGTTAGCCCAACAAGCATCTCTCTGTCTTCTGTTCTTGTTTATCTTTTAATGCGACTAAGTTATGGAAGCTTTGCTTGGTGGGATTAATGAATGGTTAATACAAGAGAAGAACCATTTAGAAATGTATGGAAACTTGAAGAAAGCAATAAGGCAATCACTGAATCAACTATAGTCCATCCATAGAGAGTACATCAATCAGACAATCTCCTTCATTCAGTTGACTAGAACTTCAATTTAAGAACTGAAGTTTTAAGACAGGTGAACTAATCGATCTGTATCAAGTTCATCCGAGTATTCCTCTCCATTAAACAAACAGAAACGCTTAATTTACGTACACAGAATCCAACCAAACCTGTATCAAAAGCCATCAGCATTAATTTACCTACGGAAGGGTGTGACCTTGATAACCAGGCCCGGGAAAACATCGTCAGGATCATGAATGTGAGGATTCTCCTCCACAATAAAAGGATCCCCACACTTTTCACTAATCGTCTGCAGTGTCTCTCCATCTCGGACCACATAAATCTCGTCGCACGGCTTGTTCACCATGTCCCTGTGGGTCAACGCGACCACGCTTGACTCACTTTCACTCATTTCACAGCAGCTTAAAACCGTCATCACCGCCATGAACAAAGCACAGTACCATGAAATCCTCTCTCCCATCGAAGTTGATGCATAGGCAGATTCTGAGGTTCTCTCGATCTTTTTTGCAGGGTTTTGTTTCCTTTTTTATTGGTACCACTGGTTAGGATTGTTGAAGTAGTAATGATTCACACAAGGAGAGTTTAATGATTGAAAGGGTTACTTACTTTTGAGGTGGTTGAACTGGGTGTGGTTAATGGCCGGAGTTGAGAGGGTTCCTTCAAACTTGAGTGTGGTAGCTCAACTAGTGTCAGCAGGAGACCTGGAATTCTTCTTCAAAATGAGTTCGTGATAGTTGGCTTAACTGTTTTTCCTTTAAAACTTTTAACGGGTTTGGTCTCTCTTTCTCAATCTTACGTCCATAAAGTTGACCGACTTGTTTGCATAAATTTCAACAGTAATCATGTGTGTTGACTTTTGAAGTTGAGTGGTTGATTATTGCTTTGACAATCACTGGGTTAGTTAACGAATAGTTTCCTAACGCTTCAGGGGCAGTTGTGAGAGATGATCAGTGCAAGTTCCAACAAAGACTTGTAATCATGTAGTGGATCTGTTTAATATTGCAATTGAAATCTGTAGTTGCAATTTATAGATGTATCATGCACGTTACACCTATTTTTAAACGAGCTTTGTCAAGTCAATTCAACAGTGCAAGAATCACAAGTCAACCAGTTCACAAATTAACAAGATTAAATTATGAACAGAATTCCACCAATTGTTTTATTCAGTGTCCATCTTGAACAAGTGAATGCTTTCCGTGCGTCCATATAGAACCCCATCTATACTCTATGCCCCTAATAGCCAAGAACTTGTTCTGTCACCAGGGTTTCAAGGCAATTCACAAGCAACCCAACTTCCACCTTCAGTTTCTGCCAGCAGATCTCATGGTTTCATCAGTAGCTCTCTGATATAGTGAATAACTTCATCCACATTAACAGTCCAAGCAACAGCAACTGGAGAATATCCTGACCATGGGTTGCTTGAGTTCCATCTGCATAAAATGATCGTATCATAAATTCATAATCAGTGTAGTGCAATGAAACCACCAAAAACTACTAAAAAAGCATAGAAAGCTCAAATCTACGTTTTCAATCCTTGGTCCATTAGTGTATGTCCAACACAAATGCCTTGTGTCTCAACCCTGACAACCCCTTTTTTGTAAGTAAAGAGATCGGGCCGCACCAATGCCACAAAACTTACTGGATCATGAAGGAAAATCCCTGAAACCGCGTTCAAAGAGTCATTTCCTCCATAAAAATAAAAGAGACCGAAACAAAATAAATATCTCACTCAATTATCTGACGTTTACCATATACACCATCAGACTTCACATGCCAGTCTCTATAGAATTTGCACATGTCACATAATACTTGAGCATACTTCCCTTCTGATTGCCTCAATGATTGCAGGTCATCATCTATGATGAAAGACAAATATCAAAAAGAGGTATGCACAAAGTGGTGGAACAAAACATGAATTCAACTGGAAGATGCAATTTCACCGGTAAATTTAACTTGGGTTGTGATATTTATTCCAACAACAGTGATATCAGCCCCAGAGGTGAAAACTACATCTGCTGCTTCTGGGTCTCCATATATCTGTAAGTCATCGAAATCATTAGCTTGTACAGTTTCTGAATGATATAAAACAGAGTATCTTTGGAATATTAAAAACTACAATTCCTTAAAATATGCACAAGTAGAATAGCCATCCATAAAGATAAATCCAATCCTGGCTGAATTGGTAGGAGTTCCTACAATGAACTTAAAGAAACAAGAGTTTTAGTAACAAGTTATTGGACATTCTATGAAGCAAGAGCCTGAATCAAGTTATTCATTTGTTTCCATAAATAGTGAACCAATTCAGACAGCTTCATGTACTTTCAAGAATCCGTAGTTCTGCAGGGATTGAAAAGATGAAAAGAATCCAGAATTGGACTTACATTAGCCTCAGCTGCAGGATTGACATTTCCCAAAGCAAAAAAAGCACCTCCTAGTACGACGATCCTTTTCACTTTGCTAGCAAAGGAGGAGTCACTTTTGATTGCCTGATGTTGGAGCATATTATTATGAATCCACGAAATCTTAAAATTGTTTACCATGAATAGAAACTGGAGATCATAACTTACCAAAGCCAAGTTTGTCAGTGGCCCTAATGCAAGTACAGATACTTCACCAGGATACTCATTGACCTTGTCAACCAAAAATTCTGAAGCATTTTTCTCATATTTCTTTGCTTTAGGAAACGGTAGGGATATATCGCCCAATCCATCAGAACCATGAATGAAATCAGCTATACAAGGCCTTCCTCCCTTAAAAAAAGAAAAGTTCATGATGAAGAAATATGGAAACATAAACTGATGTATGTTGCGAAGTTAATGAGGGGAGACATCTGCTAACAGATTGTATCATTAAATAAGATCAGTTTGGATGTATTTAATACATTATAGTGTGATTAACAAGATATTCAAAAGCAATTCAAATGCATATGCTTAAGAAGAATGTAAAAACAAGCATGGAGGGAATTGAAACTCTAATATTTTGTGGGAGTTCTCTCTCTTCCTCTTCTTCTTTCACCTTTTTATTTTTTTGTATGCGGTTATTGGAGGGAAGGATTTTACAATTACAAAATCAGTGACTAAGCTTAAATTTTTTATTTGTTAAGTAAAATAATATTTTTCTTTTTTGTTGCCCATCTTGACTTTCAGAATAAAAATTGAAAGAATTTATTTGCATACCTTCTATAGATTACTTTTCAAATAAAATAACAGAAGCACTTCTCTACTTCAAAAACAAAGCTTAATTATTATTTCGTTAATGATTATAATTATAGAAACACTGTCACTTGGAGTCAAGTACTGCTTTATAGAATCAATTTATAACTATTGGTGATGCACCTACGTTCCATCCTTTTAATTTCAGGAAGTAGACAGCATAAATTGGAGCCAAAAAAACAGAGTATAAAAAAAAAAGTATTCTGAAGGAACTAAATTTACATCGAGAAGTCCAACTTAAGCAAAACCTTGACAGATTAAGAGAGTCACATAGACAGTTACCTTCAGAGGTTCAGGACTGCCTTCAGCGACAGGAACATCTGGATGCCCTGCGATCTCACACTATCCTTTTGCATATTATAGCAGGAATCGATCATGAAAATGCCCCAAAGATAAGGAAAATCCAAAAGAGAAAATAATTACTATGCTATAGAAGATGGAATCAAAAAGCAGGCACACGTACCAGAAGCAAAGCATTCTTAGTGGCATCCTCTGTGCTGACATTACCAAAAATTGTTGTCAAGCCTATGATTTCCAACTCCGGAGACTGAAATGCCATCAAGATTGCCATGCTGTCATCTGTCAACAATGCGTATGATCAACAAAGCTAACTTGGCCCAACAAACTCAAAATCATAACTAGATCAATAGATTTTGGAATGTGCAATTACTTCAAATGAACCCTTTTCTATGAATTGAAAAAAAAAAAAAAGCATTCTTCCTTTGAAAAACTGGATTCTCCAGAAGTTGGATTAATATTCCATGTTAGTCAAGCTAAATGCAAACCGGACCCAAATAAAGATAGTTAATTTCCCCCCTTCTATTAATTCTTTCCTACACAGTTCGTGTAGATGATGCAACTGAACAGGACATAAATCTGGGAATCCAAAATCCATTTCAAATGTCTTTTCTTTTTTCACTCACCAAGAGCAACGATTAGAAAGAAGAATATTCAACGGGAAGTCATGAAAATTAGAAGTTCAATTCTACACCATTTTCTCTGCCTACCTTTCAAGTTCTCTAACTAAGCAAAATTGTCAACTTGAGTAAAAGAAAAAAACAACAAACACAAAATATCCAATACATTTTAGCCCATCACGTTTTTATCCCAGGGTCCTCTGTTCCTGGAAACAGAAAATAAAGCATAAACAAACAACAAAAATTTGAGTTTAAAAAAGCCACTCATTCCATGAAACAGTCACACATAGAACATCTAAATTCAGCTAGCTCCACGTATTTAAATCATCAGTACCCCATCATTCAACCAATAAATCTCAGCAACCTTACAATGTGAAGAACTCCAAAATGCATTTTCTCTCCCTACATTGCCACCAAAGGAAGATAAAAAAGGAAAAGAGAAAAACTGACCGATCCCAGGATCGGTGTCAATAATGAGCTTCTCAGGAGCCATATAGCTTAAACCGTTGGTCTTCTCCGTCACACCGTCCATGTTCTCTAATACGGAGCTTCTGACAGTGAAATGTCAATAAAAATACAACAGTTGACCCTTGGCGTTTCTTCTCCTCTCTCTATCTCGCTCGATAAAAATACTTATAAGAGAGGTAGAAGTAGCTGTTAATATATTAAAAAAAATGATTATACTAATATTATTTGTGTTGCAGAGATGTTTCTTTTGGGCAAGTAGCAGAAGAGACGACGGAGACACCAGTGCGAGCCACCGCACGTCGAATTCGATAATCTTTATTTATGTGTGGTTGGTGGGTTCGGTTGGTGAATGGTGATGGATGTTGTTTTAAGGAACAAAACAACTGACGTCTAGGTTTCTCTGACGACGACGCGTCGTTTCACTGATTCCTGCGTATAAGTTTCCGTGACAACAACGCGTTGTTTCACTGTTTCCGTGACAAGGACGCGTTGTTTTACAGACTCCACTTCTCGGTTCTTCGTCTATTCCCTTTTCTTGGAATTCTTTGTATATCTTAAGTCAAGGTGCCAACCACCGAGCACCACCGAAGCCAAGTGTAAGGGGCTGATCTTCGCATAATTAAGGTTGGGAGTTCCGCTTCTGCCTGTGAATGTCCCAGTGTTAAATATTTGGTGGTAATGCTGAGCTGCCCTTTGAAAATTCACGAGGTATGGAGGATTGATTTAAGCGCGGTAATAAATTAAAAGGTGTTATTGATAATTTGGGCTCATTCAGAACACCTCATGAGTTGACAAAAAATAGGTCAACGGTGCAAAATATTTGATAAATTTTTAATGCATAGAATTATTGTTAAATTATATTTTGAATAAATCAATTAAATTTAAAATTAGATAAAAATATCAATTTAAATAGTCGTCTAAAATTCATAAAATCACTTGATTTATCCACTAATTTAAAGTTTCCGCAAGCAGAAGTTTGATTCATGATTATTCAAAGAATGGGTATGTATTCACTAAAAATATGATAGTTGCTACTTTCAATTTCATTAACAAATTGAAATAAAGGTTAAGGTACTTTATTCTTATCCTATTTCATAAACATCCATTCATTTATTTTTTATGATCCTATTTATTAGATAGATGAATACTCATACAATAGGACAAGAATAGAGTAATAAAAATAGGTGGTATGTTTTTTTAAATAAGTCTTTTCTTATGATTAATGCATAGAAGTAAACAAGCTTTTTGTGTTTTTGGCTCAAAGGGGGGCTTTCGCCCTAACAAGCTTATTAAGTGTGATGGTGGAATTGATGACGTTGGATACTGTTTTGTTTTGCTTTTCCTAACACCCAAGAAATAATCAAGCATCCCGCGTGACCACATGACTGAATTTTATAATAGTACTTTGTAACCCACTCAATGCATGGACTGGACCATCGTCGCGAAGGATTATCCAATTAAAAAATTGTCTCACCGTCCATGCGCGACGCGCCAAGCAAAAATAAGTATTAATCATATCACCTTGGTCGTGTAAGGTGGGCGAGAAACAATTTATAGAGGGACATTGAAGTTTGGGATACATGTTCAGCACATGGGAGAAGGCAATCCTTGGGTCCAGAGTGTCCTTGATTTTTCATTTCCTTAAAATGTGATCACATGTTCTTTTTGGATCTGACACGGTATTAACTTGTAAAACAAACAAGACCAAGTCGTCTGAGTTTTGAGATAGACAGGAGATCGGCACTTGGTCGCAATTATTGAAATGAGTAGGCAAGTGATAGACCACTATGTTAGGACAAAATGGTCGGCAAGAGAAAAGAGGTTCCGTGCCATACACAACCATCCAACTTATGCAGCACCATCAATACATTTGAATAATTTATTGTTTTCAAATTTATATTTGGATAACATTGGGTTAAAGAATATATATTTTAATCCTTCACGCCAACAACAAACATCCACCATTGACATCAATCAAAAGTCTTGGCCCAGTTACATGAACACCGAATTGCTATCCCAGATAAAAAAAGATGTTTTTGACTTTCGCCTATGACGCCAAAATGAAAGCCAGCAAATTTTTCTTTTCATAACTGTGATTTCATTCTGTTGTCAACCTCTGTAAAGTAAACCCCCAAAATACAAACACTTGGTAAGTAACCTAATTAAAATATGACGTTGCTCCATCGTCGCATTGTATCGCATGAAACAAAAAGTGAGGCCAGGATTAGGTTACAATTGAGCAAGTCAAGTATCAGTCCCTGCACAGCAGTCCCTAATTTGGGTCAAGTTAATACTGGTCCGTCAGATGCAATATACATGCCTTGTTAAAGCAAAGGCAGACAAAAATCTTGGCCATCTCTTGATTTTTACTTTTACCCCAAAATTTCATCTGCACATACCCCACAAATTAGGTCATTCCAAAGAATCAAGATGACTACGTAATTATGCATCACTACATAAGAAGACACCTACAAATGCATGAAACTGGATGCCATTTTCACATTTTTTGCAACAGCACCGAGTTGTATGTTCTATTCTCCACTTAATATTGGGTAAAATATTACTGTAAGGAATGCTGTGCAATTTGTTTTGCAGGACTTCATTATAATTGCTGACAATGACTATCACACTTGAGCAAGTTTGGAATGAGCTGGCTGCAAATCAAAGAAAATAACGACACTTTGAGGTCCACATTCAAACAGAATACATGGACGGGTCAAAAACAAAGCCAGGTGCCATGGAAGATGGTAATCCCAAATACTAATCATTAATTCTATGTTTAATTACATCTGCAACCCCTTTGGTTTGGATAATTATCATTTAGTTCTTAAAAGTTCAAAAACTATCAAATTAGTCCCTGTAATTTCTATAGACTATCATCCTTCAATCGTCCATCTCCAACGGAGGCCAGAGGGCAGATGCTTATGTGACTTATAAGCCAAGACTCCGTTTCCCACTTAATGAAAATGACGTCTTGCCAAACGAGAGGGACGAACAGAGACATCCCTCTCACATTCGTTTGTCCTCCTTTGGAAGTGAAAATGGGAAACGTACAAAGGAATAAAGGACCATTTTTGGCAAGTGATAGGTCACATTGACACTCTTTTTGCTGCAGCTCCATTTGCCAGATTGGTTCTTTGTGTGGACAATTTCTCTGCCAAAACGCCATTTCAGCCTAAACCCCAACACCTCACTTCACTTACAAAACTCATCCAAAAGTTTGAACTCCCAAAAGAACCAGCCCTTTAATCATGGCAAAATGGTGTCCAACACTTTATCTCCTACGCGAAAGTGCACATTTTTATCCCATTTTCCGAAGTTTTCACCCAGATATTGTTTGCAGTCCATTCAAAAGTCTCACATTCTTCTTTTTCTTTTTCTTCTTCCAGATTATGTGCTAATCAGCTGAATTCTTCTTTTGGGGCTGTGTTTAAGGACGTAGAACCATGTAACATGGAATTTAGGCAACTGGGTTTTGACAAGTCTCAAACTTTGGCTGTTTCTGATGTTGGCTCAGGTGGTTGTGGACTTGGGGATCATGGTGGTGGAGGTGGTGGTGGTGGAAATTCTGGTGGTAGAAGTGAAGGTCCTGGTTTTGACCTGATGGGGGTGGCCGACTGGTCCTGGTCCTTTATCCCTTTATCTGTTTGTTTCTTATTTTTACTTCCACAGGAGGATGAATACGTTAGGTAGGAATGTCTTTGTCCATCCCTCTCTCATGTGTGGCATAATATCATTTTGATTTAGTGAGAAACAATGTCATATGCGTCTGCCTCCAAAACGCAGTCATTTTGGGGCATCCATCAGCCTCCCTTGGAAATAGGCAGAAGACTGACAAACCATAGTTTTCAAAAACTATATGCTAATTTGATAGTTTTTGAATGTCAGGGACTAAAATGATATTTACCCAATCTAAAGGGTCCTAAATGTAATTAACCTATAATTATACTAGGATAAACAAAAATGGGTCCCAAAAATCAACAACGCCAATAGCATATCTAAATATGATATTTGATGATTTCAATGTTGTCCTAACAATGAATCAATTTGAACAAAGAACAATTTCTAATCAGCAATAGTTAAAAAAGTCATTGCATCTCATCATATGCATATAAAAGTCAGATTGTACCTTTCTTTAGCTAAAAGGATGCTCAAATCGCATTGTAACACCTCAACTAACTTCAAATAACCTTTGAGTTTGATGTCAACAGGGTATTAACAGGACCCTTTGTGATGTTACCCTTCACATTTCCAGCAGCTTGTCCAGCAGAACTCTTGGAGTTTGCCATCTCAGAAGTGAGGATTGATTTCTTCACCTGCAAAATGGAGATTTTTCTCACTAAAAGATGGAAATTCTTTCTAGCTAGCAAAAAAGGACAGACTAAACCTTGGCATAAGTCAAATGTTCCGCAAATGAAAAAGAGCACCAACAAGAATATTATAAACATCAAAACATTGGGTAATGCAAATATACTACGAAAATTGCATGTTCCATGTCATTATTAAATAAGAAAGATGCTAGAGCCAAACTCACTGCTGCGAGACGCTCCTTGTGGGTATCATTTACAACCTATAAAACCCAAAAGTAGAATTAGTCAATACAAATCAACGAAGCAAAGGAAAAAAGTTAGCAAGATGAAATAACAAAAACAAAGAATCCAAGTTAAAGCTCTCACTGGTTTTCGGTAAGTCTTAATCTCATCACCACCAAACCCTGGTAATGTCATATTCCAATTTCTTTCTGCATCCAAGAATAAGTATCTGCCAAATTTATCACTAGTTTTGAATATTATGTAGACAGAATAGAGTATTTTCTAAGACACTAACCAAGATGCAGAAGTATGTCTTTTCCTTCCAGTGTATCCGATTTTCGATGCTTAGCCAAAGAACAACCAAATGTTGTTATCTGCTCACACAAAATGAAATGTTGTAACAATGATCGAAAGGAATTTTAAGCAACACAGTCAGAGACGCTCCAAAAGACATAAGAAATAAGTCAATATTGCTCTATGATAACTCTGAACAAATAAAGCTTCGTCAGCCTCAGGATATGGTTATCATAAAAGATTACCAGTCTTCACAAACATAGTATGTATCTAAGCATGTAATTGCATAGAGACAGAAGGCAAAAAGGCACAGTTAGCAACTCACTGACTCGACAAAGTCTTCTGCTATATCCATAAGAATGTCTTCAACCTCAGGATCCAACTTCTCTGATGGATCAATCTGTCCAAATGCAAGAAGAATATGTCAAAAACAAAACATTGTACAAAACCATAATGAGTTATACACTGCAACACAATGCCACAAGGGAAAAGAGAAAATAGGAGTAGTTAATCAATTTAACAAGATTTGGTTGTTCTTACTTTCATGTCACAAGAAATGGTTTACACCAAATGAATTACTGCGATGAGCACACTAGTCAATTGATTCATAATATAAGAATGTATAATTAACAAAGGGTTAATGGATTGTATCACTGACAACTTTTCTAGTATGTCCATTTTAAAATCACTTCAAATACTGAAAAGGTGTTCACCGCTAGCAGTACGAAAACAATAAACCACCAAACATTTCTATCAAGGAAAGCTAGAAGAAACATCAAGCATTAAAAATATCATTCTCAAAATCACCAGAAATTGAACCTACAATATAAAGGTCATCTGAATCTTACATGTTAGTACTTGACAATGGCAGCAATATTTTCTTATTCTGCTAGCACAAACTATGTGCTTGCTTTTGTGATGCATCTGGTGATTGTCTTTCGTTTACCAAAAATTGAGCTAGAGATTCTAACTGCTAGACAAATGGTACAAATGGTACGCACAAAACCTCCAATATGGGAAAAATGTCTTTTGACACTTACAGAAAAGCCCAACTATGAAGCATAATCTTTTGACTAACTAGTCCAAGTGTGATTCCTTAGCAAAGAGTTTCAAGACGTCAAATTTTAGAGTACCAAGGGGCTCACCTGACTTACTAACTGCTGTATGGTTCTTTTGTTAAGAATCCGATTACCAGATTCATCACTTTCAGTATTCATTGTCCTACTCTGAGTCACTGGATGTAGTGTGTTATGTTGAGCTGCTGCAAGAGAAGCTGGCTTCTGGTTCACAACACCTTGAACCCTAGTAACCTGTTGTTGATGGGGTACAGATGGTGGAATCCTCGATGGAGGAAAATGTTGCCCATAATGCTCTGGTGGTTGATGGGTTGGAACTGGTTGAGTCGGCTGTGTATGCTGTTGCTGGGAAGTTGTTGACATGGCTTGATGTTGCTGTGGAATGTGTGCCCGTTGTTGCAAAGATGGTGAGTTCGTTTGTGGCCTATAGGATGGGGATGGCAATGGAGGCTTCCCTTGAGTTCCAGATGACAACCATGGCTGAGTAGCTGACTGCATGCTTTGTGATGTACTTGGCAACGGTGAATTAGGAGAACCAGCTGACGAGGATCTCAAAAAGCTGTGCCCTTGGAAACTCTGTAGCAAGAATTTCAGGCTTTTTTTAAAAAGCATCCTTTAGCACCCCAGAAAATCTAACCCTCAAATCGTAAATTTATGCACACCACAAAATAACTGAAGAATTGTAAATTTAGAAGACCCAAAAAACAAATAATGTTAATTTCTATCCATTCTATAGCTAAAGAACACCTATATGTACATTAAGAACGAGAAGAATAACTTGTTAGAAACTTAAAGAGGTACTAACTTGAGTGGTAGGAGACTGATTAGTTGGAGTAGAAACAGATGGTCTAATCGTCGACTGAGCAGGTCTCTGCTGATGTGATGAAGGAAGCCCACCCGGCCTCATTTGCGAACTCGAAGTCATTGTTCCCATCATCCCAATTCCCTGCATTCCTGGCCTCACCTACACACCTCAAAATCAAAGAAACAATATTAAAAAAAACACCACCAAACGAAAACCATCACAAATTATAACTCCAAAATGGTCCTTGACAATGTTAAAGTTCAAGTTTTCGTGATTAATAGAAGGAAAGAACAAAACAAACCTGTGGTTTGTTAGTGCTAGCTCCAGACTCAGTCAAACTGACTCCACCACGATTCAATCCACCAAACTGTTGCCCAAACGTAGAAGAAAACGGCGCCGGAGATGGGCCAGTATGCGAAGCGGGAACACCAACGGAGATATTAGCCCTCTGTGGCGGAGCAGAAGCCGGCGAAGAAATCGACGAAGAGATAGTAGAAGAGGAAGGGAGAACAGAGAAGTGCGCGTAATTGGCATGGGGATGCTGATGCTGCCACGGCCTGTGCACAATGGGGGTCTTGGTGGTGGTCGTGACCGGCGGCGGTCTAGTGGCGGTGGCGGGTACGGTGGCCGTCGGTTGGGGCTGGGTCATTAGGGTTGGGGGCTTTTGGAGGGGGCTAGGGTTAGGGTTTGTCACCGGTGTTGAGGAGGTTGATGGAGCCGTGGTGGAGGGCAGTTGGAGAGGTGAGGGTTGTTGTTGTTGTTGTGGAGATTGCGCAGACGAGGGCTCATTGGGAACGGTGGCTGTGGTCGTGGCGGTGGGGGTGGGGGTGACGGCGGTGGAGGCGGCAGTGGAGGCGGCGGTGGTAGCAGAATTAGGGGGGTTCTGTTGGTCCATCAGAGAAAGGTTGTGGTGTTTGTGTAATTTGGGTTTGAGATACTTATAATAAGAGGCCGGAATAAATTGGGCTTTTATCTATTTGACAAGGATAGATAATGTGGACCCATAATACTCTAATTCTATGCTAATCCTGTTTGGTATCATTGTAAACAATTAATTCTGTGCTAATTGTAATGTTTGGAAATGTTTTAGTAACGCATTGTTCACCGCCTGGTATCCTAGTATTATAAAAGATATTTAGAAAGACAAATACACTAATTCACGTGGAGCAGAAGATAATATAATATATAGAGTTCACAAAACTGTAAGATAAATCTAGATAATGTCTATTTAAACTATAAGATAAGTCTACATAATGTCTATCTTATAGGATAAGTATTTAGATACGCATAACAAACCAAATAAGGATAACTAGAGTCCACATTTATTGTAACTATTATTATTCCGGCCTAAATGAAGGAGCTCCTTTGTTAGGAAAGAATTAGACAGAAACGTTATTGACATTATTAAAAACTAAAGCAGATAATAAAATATAATAAGAAGAAGGAACAAATAAGATATTATGAAGCTGAAAAGAATTATCCTAAAATTGACAAAAAGATGAACCAACATGAGAGATAGGAAGGAATTTACCATTGCCAATTTTGACAACTTCAGGACCATGATACTTACTATGAATGGTAAGATTTTCTAAATCGGGAGTGAGATTATGAATTGCTGCAATGTCCAGGATCCAAGATTAAGGTTGCATAGTTGATGTTGTCAGATTAGAAGTCAGTTTGACTTGGTTTAAGTTTTGTTGTCATGGGTTGGTAGCTCTACGATTTAGTGAGGGACATTGCTTAAAGATATGACCAAACTCGTTACAATTATGACACTGAATATTATCTATTAAATTGCTAGTTATGTAAAAATTAAGAGGAAGCTCATATGGAGATCGAAAATTTCAGCCAGAAAAGGTAACAACATTGGAACATCCTCAACCACGCGTCATCACTTGATTTCTTCTCCTACCACGGGATGAATACCCTCTGACAGTTGAATTCACATAATGAGCTCTAGGTTGTATAAGTGACTTCGTATCTATTTCAGCAAGAAGATTCTCCTCTCTACTAAGCAATAATCCATATAAATCATCAAAAGAAATAACATCTAAATGATTTTAAAGAGATCGAACAAAGATTACACTAGACTCAAGCCATTAATGACAACTTGAACCAAATCATTCTCTATGATAGGATTATTAAGCGCT
Source organism: Erythroxylum urbanii (assembly GCA_027568935.1). NCBI lineage: Eukaryota > Viridiplantae > Streptophyta > Magnoliopsida > Malpighiales > Erythroxylaceae > Erythroxylum > Erythroxylum urbanii. The sequence continues at coordinate 37,441,053 of JAOQML010000005.1, read as the reverse complement.
ACTAATTGATCAAATATTCCTTTTGCTCGTTGAGTATACTGAGCAATAGATCCACTATGTTCTTTTGTTAGCTTAAATAATTTTGCTTTGATAGTTCGTATCTGTGCTTTAGAAACTGATGCATAAGTATTGATTAATTTTTTTCATGCCGCATAGGAGCTGGAAACACTAACAACTTGAAGAATAAAGCTCTCGTTGATAGAACCAATAATCTAACTAAGAACAAATTGATCTTGTTTATACCAATCAATATAAGCTAGATTTGATTGATCATTAATTGGTTAAGGTGGTATCATGCTGGTGCCATCAACATATTTTGCTGAATCATAACTATGTAAAAGAGGTAGAAGTTGTACCTTATAAATGAGATAATTGTTTGGAAGAGGAGTTCCCTCGGTACACATTGTAGCTTCTTATAACACTACAACAGAAACCACATTTGGCTACGAAAAAAATCGTTGCTAAAAGTCCAAAAATCATTGTTAAAAGTTATTATCGATGATTTATATTCATCTCCAAAACACATCGCTAAATCCCTGCAGCTAAAAACTATAGGCAACATTTTTAGCTAATGGTCGCTAATAGTTATTTCCTACACTTTATTTTCGCAGCAAAAAACTATTAGTAACGTTTCAAGAAATCGTTGCCAATACCTTTTGACTACTCTTAGTTTTCATAGTGAAAAATTATTAGCTAAGTTTTTGGAAATGTAACCAAAAGTTTTTGGCTACGTTTCCAAAAACGTAGCTAAATGTTTTTTACTACATGTTATTAAAAGTAGTGAAAATTTTGATATACATTTTAACGAAATGTTATATATGTTAATTATAATTATTTGTGACATTTTTAATCCATATTATTGTATATAATATTTATATTTTTTGTTAATTTATTATACAAAATCATTGACAATTTGAAGCATTGTATGTAAAAAGTAAAATATCATTAAATTATACCAATAAAAAGAATATTCTTCATGTACAGATTTTAATTACAACCTTAACAATTCTTATAGTCAAAATAATAAATACAAAGACCAATTTACAAATTATAAATGCTAAGATTACAAAAAAAATTACAAATTAGTTGAACTTTTCATTTCCCCACACTTAGCGTAAAAATCTAACAAAGAACTTAGCAAAATATTATCAAAAGTCTAACTTTTATTGAGAAATAATGCAAAATTTCACCTTCCACTAAATTTCCAGCCTTTGCAAATGCTGAGACTATAGAAGTTAGAGTCTTTTTACTAGGGAGCATTTGACTTTGCATTTGATTAAAACAACTAACTACTCTATCAACATCTCCTCACAAGGAATGGTAGTTTATTAATGTGCTCCAAGAAACAACATCTTTCTCATCAATGTCATTGAAAACTTTCTCTATTTCTTTGATGCAATCCATTCTGTTGTACATTCTCAAGATTGAATTCTGAATAGACACTTCAACCAACAAACCAGCTTTGATCACATAACAATGAAGTTGTTACCCTTGAATGAAACTTCCATATACACAACACCTTTACAATATAACAATCAAAGTCACAGAATTCGATTCCATCTCCAATCTCATTTTGTTGAATAAAAAAAAGTCGTTAGCTAAATCATATGTCAAAACATACCCAGAAATTATGGACATCTATGAAGTCAGATCTCTCAGGGCATCTCATCGAACACTTTCTGCGTGTAAGAATCAAAATTGATTCTACATATAATTCAATCACACTATTGCAAAAATACAAATTACTCGTAAACCCAGATTTTGATCCAATATAATGAATCATCTCTCCACACACAATAAAAAAGGCTTTAAGAAAAGGCCCAAGTTTAATCTTTTCCCGCAAAAAGTAACAAAAGATAAAAGTAACTAAACGTAAGAAAACTTAATTAGGAAAATGCAAGAAGCAAACATCATAAGAACAATAGTAATAAGCTTTCAATAGATCTTCTAATGTGAGAGACAGAGAGAGACCATTGTTGAAGTGGAAGTCAGAGGAGGAAGAGAGAAAGTGAGAGCGAGAGCAAGAAGTAGGAGTAGTGGAGTGCCAAGAAGAAGCATGAGTAGCCTTAGATCGAACAGACTGTGCATTTACAACCCTAAAAGAATAAGAAGAAAAGGTCAAAGCTGAAGATCTATAAGGTGGAAGTTGGGCCTGTTGTTGTTGTTACCTAAAAACTCTCATGGAAGCCATTAGTGGTTTCATCAACTACACTCTTCTTCTTGGAAGAGAAAGCGAGAGAGTGAGCATTAGAACTAAATCCATAGAGGGTGCTAGGTTTGTCATGGAGGCATGTATCACATGTATGCGAATGCAGCGAAAGTGTCGAAATCAAGATTCCAACACCATGATAACCACATAATCAAACATGCATTCATGGACATGTAAAAGAACATGAACTATAAAACTTTTTACCTTATTTTTCTCCTCCTTTCTCGTTTGTTCTCCTTGTTTAGGTTGTTCCAAACACCAAACCCTTCTTTGATCACCCAAGAACACGCAAAGAAGATGAAGAAATAATGTATAAGGGTGATTTGAGCACCAAACTAGATGAGTTCTAGTAGATGCTGAAAATGATGGAAGACGGATCAAGAATCTTGTTGCATGCACTTTGATTCATGCAACAATTGCATGAATTGCAAGAACAAGGTTTTTGACACCTCTCTCTCACTCTAGAACTCTTCTAGAGCCCTTATCCTCTTACTTGAGTGTGTAAGAAGTGTAAAAAGCTCGTGTACATAAGTGAAGAACTCACTTATGTACCCATTCGTGCCCTCTGCCACGATCGTAGCTAACAAGGCTATGATCGTGGCCTAGCTCGCCTTCGGCCACGATCGTGGTCGATAGTCACAATCGTGGCCTACTTAAATTTGACCATACACACTATGTTTTTCATCCGATCTTTTATACTTGTGACCCTTAGGTTCTCGGTTATTTTAGGCACTTAAATTAACTCTTAATTTAATCAAATCATGAAGGGGTTTTATGATGCCAATTTGCCGGAATATAAATGGATTAACACACAAACTCTTCGATAGTTAATTATCCAACTTATGAACCTTTCCATAGATAATTACCGCGCAATTCGTCCTTTCACTATACTATACCCCACTTGGTTCGGAGTATGAGCTATGTGTCAACTCCCACTAAACTGACTACGTCACATCTAGTCCAAGTGATGTTAGTTCTTATCCTATAATCTCATTACTCTTATGTGTCATTAAAGACTCTTTTCAGGACACATAACTGCTCTGGCCAGAGACTCCCGAGTAATGACCCCAACAAGAGGCCGTAGGTATCGTGTCCTTTTATTAGGAGTGGTGAATCCTTTATTGACTACCCAATTACCTTTGAATACCAATAGTTGTGTCCAATCACCACCCTAAGAGTGACCTAGGCTTGAGGTAACAAGGAATGATGTCAAAGCACAGTATTAATATCTAAGATATCCTTAAGTACCTTAAGTCTAAGGATATTTGCTCCATTTCTATGATGAGATTAATCATTGACATTCGATAGATCAACCATATGATAATCTCATTGTGGGTCATTCGATGTACTTACTACTCTTAGTAAGTATCCATATGTTAACTCTAAACTTCTCATGCTTACAATTTGTGAGATTGACTGCTTGACCAAATTAAGGAGTATAACATATGCTAGTCTGTCTGGATTAATAATGTCCTGTCTTATTAATCCTGTGACTAGGGAGATCG
>JAOQML010000005.1:37418395-37437239 GCA_027568935.1 Erythroxylum urbanii | reverse complement strand
ACATAAAGATGTAAGAAGAAAAAATGTATAAGGGTTATTTGAGCAGCAAACTAGATGAGTTCTAGTAGATGCTCAAGATGATGGAAGATAGGTCAAGAATCACATTGCATACACTTTGATTTATACAACAATTGCATAAATTGCAAGAACAAGACTCAAGACAATCTCTCACTCTAGAACTCTTCTAGAGCCCTTATGTTATCACTTGTGTGTGTAAGAAGTGAAAAAATCTCGTGAATATACGTGAAGAACTCACTTAAATGTCACTTCGCAGCTTCTGTTACAATCGTGGCCTTGTTGGCCACAATCGTGGCATGCCTTGCCTACGACCACGATCGTGGCCTGCTTAAAATAGGCCATACATACTTATTTTCATCCGATCTTTTATGCGTGTGACCCTTAGGTTCCTAGCTATTTTAGGCACTTGAATTAACTCTTAATGCAAACACATCGTGAAGGATTTCATGATGCCTATTTGCTAGAATATAAGTGGATTAACACACAAACTTTTTGATAGTTAATTATCCAACTTATGAACCTTTCCATAAATAATTACCATGCATTTTGTCCTTTCACCATGCTATACCCCAATTAGTTCGGAGTATGGGCTTTGTGTCAACTCCCATTAGACTGATTACGTCACATCTAGTTCAAGTGATGTTAGTTCTTGTCCTGGGTTCTCATTACTTTATTTGTCATCGAAGACTCTCTTTATGACACATAATTGCTCTGGCTAGAGACTCCCGAGTAATGACCCTGACAAGAGGTCGTGAGTATTAGCTCCTTTTATTAGGAGTAGTGAATCCTTTATCGACTACCTAATTACCTTCGAATACCAATAGTTATACCCAGTCACTACCCTAAGAGCGACCTCATCTTGAGGTAACAAAGAATGATGTCAAAGCATAGGATTAGTATTTAAAATATCCTTGAGTACCTCAAGTCTAAGATATTTGCATCATTGCTATGATGAGATTAATCATTGACATTCGATAGATCATTCATATGATAATCTCATAGCGGGTCGTCCAATGTGCTTACTACCCTTAGTAAGCATCCACATATTAACTCTAAACATCTCATGCTTACAGTTTATGAGATTCACTGCTTGATCAAATCAATGAGTATAATATGTGCTAGTTTGTCTGGATTAATAATGTCCTGTCTTATTAATCCTATGACTATGGATTATTTAGATACTAACATAATTACATATGATAGGAATCTCATTATCATGATCTCATTATGATTTCCTTCATTCTATGTTTTGTATCATGGGCTTCATTAATTCAATTTAAGATCAATATTAATTCACACAAAAATGAATATCAAATCAATGAAAAATGCCTTTTGATTTATTAATCAAAATAAAGTTTGTACAAAAGTGCTAAAGGTGATTGCCTTTAGAGCACTACTCTAACAATCTCCCACTTGCACTAAAGCCAATCACCTTTGCATCTAATATCATAGGCAAGTACACAAGAATCAAAAAAATTTTGAGGAAGTGGCTTAGTCAAAAGATCAGCGATGTTCTGATCTGTAGGCACTCTCTCTATCTTCACATCACCTCTATCAATTATGTCCCTGATTAGGTGATATCTCTTAAGTACGTGCTTTGACCTCTGATGAGACCTCGATTCCTTGGCTTAAGCTATAGCCCTATTGTTGTCACAGTACAACAATATTGGGTCTATTATGCTTGAAACCACTCTAAATTCCATTACGAACTTCTTGATCCAAATAGCTTCTTTTGTCGCTTCCGCAACTATAGTGTACTCTGACTCAGTCATCGAATCTGTAGTCGTCACTTGTTTGGAACTCTTTCAACTGACTACTCCACCATTCAGCGTGAAACATAGCTTGACTGGGATTTGGAGTCATCTTGGTTAGATTGAAAATTGGCATCTGTATGCCCGCTCACTATGGGATCTCCATCTCCATATATCAAGAATAAATCCTTAGTCCTTCTCAAGTACTTTAGGATATTCTTGACAGCTACCCATTGACCAGGATCCGATTGATATCTGCTCGTAATATTTATAGTATACAATATATCGGGTCTTGTGCATAACATAACATACATGATTAATCCTACTGCCAAAGCATACGGGATCATACTCATGTGAATCCTCTCATCTTGTGTCTTGGGACATATAGATTTCGAGAGTTTTATCCCATGAGTCATGGGAAGAAACCCTCTCTTGGACTGCTCCATGTTAAACCTATTTAGCACTTTGTCTATGTATGTTGACTGTGAAAGACCTAGCAACTTCCTTGATCTATCCCTATAGATCTTTATTCCCAATTTATAAGTTGCTTCTCTAAGGTCTTTCATGGAAAAATTCTAGGACAACCAAAATTTGACTGATTGAAAACTTGAGGCATCATTTCCCATTTGTAATATGTCATCCACTTATAACACAAGGAATATGATAGCACTCCCACTAACCTTCTTGTACACACAAGGTTCATTAAGATTTTGTGAGAAATCAAACTCTTTGATTGTCTCATCAAATCGGATGTTCCATCTCCTAGATGTCTGCTTCAATCCATAAATGAATTTCTGAAGCTTGCATACCTTTCTATCATATCTAGATACGAAGCCCTCAGGTTGTATTATATATACATCCTCAACTAGTTTTCCATTTAGGAAAGTCGTCTTCACATCCATCTGCCATATTTCATAATCATAATGAGCAGCAATGGCTAGGAGCATTCTAATGGATTTAAGCATAGTTATGGGGCTAAATGTTTCGTCATAGTCAACTCCTAGTCTTTGACGATAATCTTTAGTGACTAGCCTCGCTTTATAGGTAATCACATTACCTTCCATGTTGATTTTCTTCTTAAAAATTCACTTGCTCCTTATGGGTTTTAACCCTTGGGGTGGGTCAACCAAAGTCCATACTTGCTTTTCATACATGGAATCTATTTCAAACTTCATGACTTGAAGCCATTTTTCATATTCTGAACTCTTCAGAGCCTTTTCATAGGTAATATGCTCATCATCTTCTATGAGCAATACGTCATTGTGTTCGCTTACGAGAAATCTATATCTTTCGGGAACATTGGTATCTTACTTGACCTACAAACATTTTGTGTGTCAGAAGGTTCAACTGTTGTCTCATCTCTGTGAACAACAAGTTCGAGTTCAAGTAGTTGATATGCGTCTGTTTGAGCATCAAGAACTTCATCAAGTTCAACTTTGCTCCCATTGTCTTCTCTTAAAAGAAACTCTTTCTCTAAAAAGATAGCATGCTTTGAGACAAACACCTTTTACTCTAAAGCATTATAGAACTGATATCCAATTGTTTCCTTAGGATATCCTATAAATAGACATTTATTAGATTTCGCTTCAAGTTTGTCTAATTGAATTCGCTTCACATAATTCGGACAACCCTAGACTTTCATATGTGAAAGATAGGGGTCTTTTATTAGTCCATATCTCATATAGAGTAACTTTAACTACCTTTAAAGGGACTCTGTTTGTCACATAAATAGTAGTCTCAAGTGCATAACTCTAAAAGGATTTCGGTAGATCTGCTAAGTCCATCATTGACCTTACCATGTCTAATAAGATTCGTTTTCTCCTTTTAGCCACAACATTATGTTGTAGTGTGTAAGGTGGAGTCCACTGGGATACTATCTCATTATCTTCAAGATAAGTTAGAAATTCCTTGTTTAAGTATTCACCATCTTAATCTGATCAAAATGTCTTAATACTTCTACCGAGTTGTTTCTTTACTTTATGTCTAATTTGTTTGAACATTTTAAACGCTTCAGACTTGTATCTCATTAGATACACATGCCCATATCGTGAATAATCATTGATAAAAGTAATGAAGTACACAAAATCACCTATGGCATGAATGGACATCGGACCACATACATCAGAATGTGTTAGGTCTATTAACCCATTCATTTGTTCACCCTTTCCTTTAAAAGGTAATTTAGTCATCTTGCCTAACAAGCAAGATTTACATGTGTCATATGATTCATAATCAAATGACCTTAGGCTACCATTCTTGTGTAGCTTAATCATGTGTTTCTCATTTATATGGCCAAGTCGACAATGCCATAAGTAAGATGATTATAAGTTATCTTGTTTTTGTATTTTATTGTCATTGATATTTAAAATTTGATTGTACATATCTAATGTGTAAACTCCATTGCACAATATAGCAATGTCATACAACATTTCATTCTACTTAATTGAACAACCATTGCTTGAAAAAATTAAATGAAATTTCGCTTTATTAAGACATGAAATAGATACAATGTTTTTAGTCACAATGGGTAGATAATAGCAATTTTCCAAAACTAACTCTAGCCCATTAGAAAGATACAAAACATATGTCCATATGGTTAATGCAGCAACTCTTGCTTCATTTCCCACACGTAGATCCATCTCTCCCTTGTTGAGCTGTCTACTATCCCTATGACCCTGCATATCAGCACTAATGTGTGAGCCACATCCGGTATCTAATACTCAATTGTTATGATCAGAAATAGTATTAACCTCAATGACAAATATCATACCTAAAGTAGACGGTGGGGCATCTAATACCTTCTTCTACTTTAGTGACTCCAGATAAGCTTTGCAGTTCCTCTTCCAATGACCTTCCTTGTTGCAATGGAAGCATATCCCCTTTGGTGTTGTCTCTTTTGCCTTCTTCTTGGCTACACCTCCCACTGGCTTCTTGGACTTTTTGTTCTTTTGGTTTTTTTTTCGAGAACCAGAAGTAGAGTCCACTAGCATCATAGCCTTACTGTCTTTATTGACAGTCTGCTCAGCTGTTTTGAGCAGATTAATCAACGTAGTTATCATTGTGGATATTTGGTTCATCCGATAGTTAAGCACAAACTGTGAATAACTATCAGTCAAACCAGTCAAAATTAAGTCTATACTTAATTCATGATCCATTATGAAGCCCAAACTAGATAATCTCTCAATATATACATTCATCTTCAGCGCATACTGCACTAGAGATGATCCTTCAGCTATCTTAGAACGGAAAAGAAACCTTGAGGTCTCAAACCTTTCAGACCGAGCTTGCTAATACAGTTCCCTCAAATGGTAGACTATGGTATGAGCATCTATAGCCTAATGCTGCTTTTGCAGTTTTGGTGACATAGAGGCTAGCATTATATAGCTAACTAACTCACTATCATCCAGTAACTTCTTATAAGCTTTCTAATCTTCATCAGATGCATCGATAGCAGGGGGATCGGGAAGTGGTTCATCTAGGAAATATCCTATTTTTTCAGATTTAAGAATAATTGTCAAATTCTGTAGCCAATCCATAAAGTTAGGTCTGGTGAGTTTGTTGGAATTTAATAGGGAGCGTAAGTTCACACTAAAGTACATCGTGGCGATTCAATAACCTAGAAGAATGAGAGAAAGTGTTAGAATGTACATTAATGCATATTGATAAGGACTTTAATCACATGCATTATTGGCCCCATTATTTTTATTCAAATCCATAGCCCTCACTACAAATTTAAGAAAAATTATAGTTTTTTTAATGGGTCGATATCTGATATCACCAAGAATGACCTCGGGTTTGTCCAACAAGCCACTTTAGGTCAATCGGTAGGTATGATTCATAACAATTGCATTCAACTATGCAACTATCGACTTGTGCTATCAACTGTTGATTTAGCACACTCATTGGGTTACCAACTCTTCATTTGTATACATCCCATATAGTATACCCAACTTTGCCTCTATCCACGTTGACCTTGGGTTTGCCTAACAAATCAACGCTTCCACTTAGGACCAACCCATTAATTCAAAAATATAATTTCCATGATTTGAACATATTCGTGTAGAGCGGGCTTGGGTTTGCCTAACATCCCAACTCTAAAAGAACTCTGGTTCTTACCATATCAATAGAAGGCGTAAGTCCTAATAATTGGTTGAGGGATTTGTCCTTTGGTGAAACCACTACTTAGATGATCTTAAATATATATATCACATATATACATTTTGATTATGGACAACTTAATTTAATTGAGCCTATGTCCATAACTACTTTTAAAATTGCATCTAATGCTTGTATCATACAAAGGAGGTTTAATTTAGGTTGTGACTTGACTATGCATCTAAAGTTTGTGATTTGATTCAACTCTTGAACCTAATCGGGTACTAGTGTTAGTTTTGTCTAATCTGAATTGTGAATATGATTCGATTAGGAACCCTAAAATTTAATTATTTTGATGTCCATGTTAAACACTTTGATCCTAGTTTATACGCCTTTTTTCTAGTCACACTCGAAATGTTATGCTCTACTTGGATTAATTCTAAATTAATCCCTAAGGTTTCCAAAATTCCTGTATATCAATTAGTCATCTATAATATCCCAGGCCTTCTCAAATTTATCTAAACAATTTTGGTACTAGTGAAAATTATCTTGACGGCCAAAATCGTCGAGATAAATAAGTTAACCTATTAGACACTAAAGGGACTGATTCGATGGTCGGAAAATTTTCAGAACCCCAATTTTAAGCACATGTATTAAGCTTGTTATTGTCATCAAAATAATATATTTCTTATCACATAAGAACCTTATTTAGGTCTCATAACCGAAATACATACATTATAAGTCATTAGGTAAGTCAACTCCATCAACTCTCAAAAAGTTGACCAATGTTGACTTTGACTTTATTTATTAATTGAATCAAATTCAATTAATTCTGGAAAATTTCCAAAGTCTTATACACATTCTAAATGTGTCTAATAAAAAATTTAAGAAACTAATTCCTAGGATTTATTTGTTAAAAAATTGGAATAACCTAGCACATCACATGTGTATGACACTAGTCATATTACTTCTAACACTAGTCAAACATTACATCATACATGCATAAGTTAACCACTTTAACAACAAGTGTCATGCATCTCATACATGTGGCAACGTCTCATCTTGCATGTACATTCATAAAATTTATAAAAATAATTTTTATAAAAATTAATATGGAATTTACAAGCATGCATGTTCATCACATTTCTAGAATTTCCAGAATTTCATACACGCATCAAGCTGAAACTAAATTCGTACTAAAATAGCAAATGAAATTCAATTGCATTTTCTTTTTACAGAAACATAAAATAACACTTATAAAAATTTTTATGAAAGAAAAACAGAAAAAATTTCTAGAATTATTACGAAACTTTCCAAGTCAACACCTGCATTTAGTTTTCCAGAAATTCCCAGAAATCAATATATGAACAGTCTGGATATTAATTCGAAATAAAATAGTAAGTAAAATTCAATTGCAATTTCCTTTGACAAAAACATAATATAACATCTTATAAACATTTATGCGAAAGAAAATCTAAGAAACAATTTTTTACATTTTACACAAATTATTCCAAATCAACATGCATGTTAGTCACAACCCAGCAAACACTTTGCACATGTTCAATAAATCATCTATTACATGCATAAACTTGCTCTGATACCACTGTCGAGTTTGACATCTTTGCATGCATCACATGCATGCAAATGCAATGGAAGTATCAGAATCAAGATTCCAACACCATGACAACCCAAAAACTACATAATCAAACATCCATATATGAACTATAAAACTTGTTACCTTATGTTTCTCCTCCTTTCTTATTTCTTCTCCTTGTTTAGGTTATTGCAAACACCACCCTTCCTTGATTACCTAAGAACATGTAAAGAAGATGAAGAAACAATGCGTAATGGTGATTTGAGCACCAAACTAGATGAGGTATCAAGGAATGATGTCAAAGCACAGGATTAATATCCAAGATAGCCTTAAGTACCTCAAGTCTAAGGATATTTGCACCATTGCTATAATGAGATTAATCATTGACATTCGATAGATCAACCATATGATAATCTCAAACAGGTCATCCGATGTGTTACATTTTACACAAATTATTCCAAATCAACATACATGTCATTCACAACCTAACAAACACTTTGCACATGTTCAATACATCATCTATTACATGTATAAACTTGCTTTGATACCACTTTCGAGTTTGACATCTTTGCATGCATCACATGCATGCAAATGCAGTGGAAGTGTCAAAATCAAGATTCCAACACTATGACAACCTGAAAATTACATAATCAAACATCCATACATGAACTATTAAACTTTTTACCTTATTTTTCTCCTCCTTTCTTGTTTTTTCTCCTTATTTAGGTTGTTACAAACACCAAACCCTTCCTTAATCACCCAAGAACATGCAAAGAAGATAAAAAAACAATGTATAAGGGTGATTTGAGCACCAAACTAGATGAGTTATAGTAGATGCTCAAAATGATGGAAGATAGATCAAGAATCTTGTTGTATGCATTTTGATTCATGCAACAATTGCATGAATTGCAAGAACAAAGTTCTTGATGCCTCTCTCTCACTCTAGAGCTCTTTTAGAGCCCTTATCCTCTCACTTGAGTATGCAAAAAGTGTAAAAACCCCATGTACATAAGTGAAGAACTCACTTATGTACCCATTCGTGTTGGCCACGATCATGACCTATGAGTCACGATCGTGGCTTGCTTAAATTTGGCCATACATACTATGTTTTTCATCCGATCTTTTATGCATGTGACCCTTAGGTTCTCGGTTATTTTAGGCACTTGAATTAACTCTTAATTCAATCAAATCATGAAGGGTTTCATGATGCCAATTTTCCAGAATATAAGTGGATTAACACACAAACTCTTCGATAGTTAATTATCCAACTTATGAACCTTTCTGTAGACAATTACCATACAATTCATCATTTCACCATACTATACCCCACTTAGTTTGGAGTATGGGCTATGCGTCAACTCCCACTAGATTGACTACGTCACTTCTAGTCCAAGTGATGTTAGTTCTTATTCTAGGATCTCATTACTCTTATGTGTCATTAAAGACTCTCTTCATGACACATAACTACTCTAGCCAGAGACTCCCGAGTAATGACCCTGACAAGAGACTGTGGGTATCATGTCCTTCTATTAGGAGTCGTGAATAGTGTATTGGCTACCCAATTACCTTCGAATACCAACAGCTGTGCCCAATCACCACCCTAAGAGCGACCTCGTCTTGAGGTTACAAGGAATGATGTCAAAGCACAGGATTAATATCCAAGAAATCCTTGAGTACCTTAAGTCTAAGGATATTTGCACTATTGCTATGATGAGATTAATCATTGACATTCGGTAGATCAACCATATGTACTTACTACTCTTAGTAAGTATCCACATGTTAACTCTAAACATCTCATGCTTATAGTTTGTGAGATTGACTGCTTGATCAAATCAAGGAGTATAACATGTGTTAGTCTATCTAGATTAATAATGTCCTATCTTATTAATCTAATGACTAGGGATTGTTTAGATACTAACATAATTGCACATGATAGGAATCTCATTATCACGATCTCATCATGATTTCCTTCATGCTATGTTTTGTACTATGGACTTCATTAATTCGATTTAAGATCAATATCAATTCTTATATAAGCAAATATCAAATACTTTATTTTGATTAATAAAGCGAAAGGAATTTTTCATTACCTTTAGAGCACTACTCTAACAGAGGGAACAAAAATGTGACAACAAAGTTCTGATAACCAAAGGCTTTTAGGGTTAAGAGATGAGTGTTTTTTCTTTTAGGATCTCTTTTTGTGTCATTTTTCGTTTCCCTCCTAATTTTTAATGTGGATCCTTTGGTGACAATTTTTGAAATCATAGCCAAATATAAACTATTTAGGGATGAATTCTGGAAATCTTCGTCAAAAGTTAAACCTTTGGCGATGATTTTTGAAAATGGTCACTCAATCTTTCGCGTTCCAAAATATTTTCCAAAGGAAAATGATGATTGTTTTATGACGATTTTCACAACCTTCGTGAAAAGTTAACCCTTTGAGAGCGATTTCTTAAAATCATTGTGAAAAGTTAAACTTCAAAATCATCACCAAAAGTGAAACTTTTGACAACGATTTCAAAAATTATTTCCAAATGTTGACTTTTAGCCACGATTTTAAAATCGTAGGAACAAAATGTATCTGAAAGTCTATATTATTGTAGTGTTAGGTTATTAGGCTACAAAAGGCTTTGATACCATATAAAAGATATTTTGAAAGGAGCACAAGATATAAGGTATAATATTTCTATAATTATTGGTATGTAGTGATCGCGAAATTTATTTCTTCTCAAGTTCTTTATTCTTATAATTTTATATTCTCTCTAAAGTTACTTAAAGAAGTTCAAAAGTTGAAGAATATTTGTTATGAGCATATTGAAAAAAAAAAGAGGAAAAGAAGAGAAGAGTTATGATATTTGTTGGAGAGTGAGAAGAATTAATGTTGTACCAATGAACTTATTCTTTGAATGACCTATGCTATGAAGAACTAAGTTTTATGTAATCTTGTTTATGAGAATTTCCTTCAATGTTGTTACCTTTTTTAATTATTCCCACCATACCCTTACCTAAACCTCATTAAATCCTATTTGAAAGCCCTTTTTATTTTTTCTTTTAGTTTACTTATAAGTGGTAGAGATGTAATTTTACTGCAAGCTTATGGCTAAGAATCCTTCTATATAATGATTTGAGAGTTTGTTATATTTTCAACCCTAAAGACTTTGAGTGCATTATCTGAATTCTTTGTAAGGATGTGGAATTTTTTCTTTTGATTTCAAAAAGATTATCAATGTTATTGCTATTAATATTGACTTATGAAAGTCGGTTATATGATAACTTAAACCTAATTGTATGTTAATTTGATTAATATGATATGCTGATTTAGGCAATGGATGGACAGGTTGAAATTAATAAGAGATGGATATTTTTAAGATTGATGATCTGGATTATGATTTGCTTGAGGAAAAGCAAAAGCTTAAATGTGAGGATGTTTGATAAATAATTAATGTGTTATGTTTTTATGCTCATATTGAGTGTGTTTTGCTTGTTATTTAAGATTTTTACATTATTTTTAGTACGTATTTTATTTCTAGTATATTTTCAGGTCTTAGTTGCCTTCATGGAACAAAAGGAGAAGAATTTGGGCGAAATTGTGACATAAAATAGAAGAATTGGAGCTACTTTGGAGACAAACGCCCGTGTGAGTAATACATATGGTTATGTACGAGACTATGTGAGCTTCAAAGAAGATGTTTTTACTCGTGTGGAGATACATGCATATGTAAGTAACATACATAGTCGAGTCCCATGCTCGCGTAAGCTACTAAGAACATGTAAAATTGCAATTTTGAAGAGTTTTTGAGATATATGGTCACTCACACGATCGTGTATGATCCAAAAAATCATAATTTTGCAATATAAAAAGAAATTATAAATAGGAGATGAGCAATGGGTAACTGGAGTCAGAGTCAGAGAGTAGATTTAGAGTAGTAGATGCAATTCTAAACCTAGGACTAGGAAAACATGAATATTACTTCAAGAGATTCGACAAAGAATAGGCTTTCACCAATGTTTTAGGAGGACTTCACTAGAGAAAAGAGGATATAGATCATGGATTCTTTTCTTTTTAATACTGCTTTTGAACTTTTTATCTTTGTTTCATTTTCTTTGTTAAGGAACCAAGTTTGTTTAGTGTCTAAGTAGGATGAAGCCTAAGTTAGGATAGGTACTATGATTTGATATTTTATCAAAGGAAATTTGATTGATTGGTTCATTGAGATTCAATCATATGTTTATAATCTTGAATTAATATGTTTATGATATTAGTTCAATATTTTATTTCATATGAGTGAGATTTAGAAATCCTCTTGTATTAATAGATCTACCATAATTACGAGTTGCTTGTAAACTTAAAGATAAGTTGATATAAATCATATAGATTAGAATTAAACCTAATAGAGAAATCCACAAATCAAAATATGTTCTTAGGGTTTTTAACTAGAAAGATGTTTTAGTTAATCAATCCATGATTAGTTGTTGATAGTCTTTAGAAGGATATTAACATAAGATAGGAATTTCCACAATCCTATGATCAATAATTGAAATGCATTATAAAGGATTAATGCTTAAGAGATCTTATAGGGATTACCCAGGTGCTAGCTATTTGATAATGTGTAACCGTTGTGTTTTAATTTTGTTTTAAATTAAGTCATCATCTTATTTGATGGTTAGATAACATAAAAGAGGCTATTAGAAGAAATTGTAGTCCTTATGGGATTAACCAGTACTTGTTAGTGCGAGCTACAATTACACCTTACACTTGAGGCTTTAAAACATATAAATTACATGCATCAAATATCTTAGGGCTCAAGTGGGTGTTTCAAACAAATTATAATGTTGACAGAAGCGTCTAAAAGCATATAGCTCGACTTGTGGTAAAGGGATACTTACAATAGCAAGGTATAGATTTTGAAGAGATTTTTCCTCCTAGTGCTCGATTTGAGACTGTAAGAATTGTATTTGCATTGGTTGCTTAGATGGAACTACCTATATATTAATTTGACGTGAAGTCTAGTTTTTGGAATGGTGATCTAAAAGAGGATGTATACGTTTCACAACCTTCGGACTTTGTTATTAGTGGTAACGAAAACAAAGTTTATAGGTTTAAAAAAAGCTCCCTATGGGTTAAAGCAAGTACCACAGGTTTGGTATAGTAAGATCGATTCATTCTTCCACAATAGCGGGTTCACTAAAAGTGAAAATGGACCCACTATTTATTTCTAGAATTAAGGTAAAAAAGATTTTTTAGTTGTTTGCCTTTATATAGATTATATGATTAATATAGGTTTCTTAAAATCGTTGATTGATAATTTTAACTGTTGTGTTTTGAGAAATTTTGAGATGACATATTTAGGCATATTGTAATTTTTTTGGGACTTCAGATTAAATAAAGTGCTGATGGAATTTTTATGTGTTAAAAGAAATATATTGCATATATTTTGAAGAGGTTTAACATGGCAAATTGTGAAGTGGCAGCCATACTAATGAACACCAATGAGAAGTAACAATGTGAAAATTGGGACCGAGAAAGTTAATCCATCCCTATTTAAAAGTTTATTTGGTTATTTAAATTATATGACACATAATAAGCTTGCCATTACTTTCTTTGTTAGCATTATATCTAGATTTATGCATAGCCCTACAAATAAAACTTTGGAGCAACAAATAGAATTTTTCATTATGTTGCAGGGACTGTGAATTTTGGTATTTGATATTACAAAGTATCGAATTTTAGATTAATTCATTTCACTAATAATGACTGGGAAAAATGTTTAGATGATCAAAAAAGCACTTATGGAAATGTTTTCAACTTTGGTTTTGGAGTATTGACAGGGATTTTAAAGAAGCAAGAAATAGTATCTTAGCCATCATTCAAAGCAGAATATGCAGCAGTAACTTCATTAACATGATAAGCTTTATGGATAAATAAAATTATTGCAGATTTTAGTATTAAGCTAAAGAAAGCCACTGAGATATTTTGCAATAATCGGTCCACAATTGCAATGGCAAAGAATTCCACTTTTTATGATAGAACTAAGCATATCATTATCCATCATATTTTCATTAGAAAGTTAGTAGTTGATGGCAAGATAGTGCTGAAATTATGTGCCACTAATGAGCAAGCAACAAATATTTTTACAAAGTCTCTTTCTCAGTCCAATAATTAAGTCACAGTTAGTGATTTTAAATCAAGGGAGAGTGTTTCAACTTGACAAGATGATTTAAAATGTTAGTAGCTGAGCTTTTAGAGCATGTAATTTTTATGTTTTTCAATTGGTTGGTTTTAGGATATTTCATAAATTAGTCAGTATGTTAATGGTATCAAATCATGAATTTATGTTCCTATTTTATAATATTTTTAGTTGCTCTCTTGCAATTATTTAAAGCCTTGTATTAGATGTTTTGCAATGTTCCAATAATTAAAACATTTTCTCGTCTTTCAATATTTTATTTTTTCCTTCCTTCACTAAAAATGTCACCTATATATATTTAATTCAACATGAAAGACACTTTAAAAATCAATAAGGTGGCTTTCATTCTAGTGGCATACAACCCTTAAGCTCTTGTTTGGTAACCATTAATATAGAAGTATGAATTGCAATGTAACCTTTATTCCCTTCCTCTTACTTTTTTTGGATATTAGTAATGGATAAAATAGGGAATAAAAACTGGAATGAATTTTAAACAATGCTGAACTTTTATTCCTATAGGGGTGTGAGTATAAATTGGAATCAAATATTAGGAATAAGAGATCTGTAGTTGGTGAGATATTATCAAAATATCATCAGGATATTGATTCTTATCAAAATTACATACTACAATCTTTTATATAAAATTTCTTTAATAATTATCTTATTTTATTTCATTGATACTATATTAAGTAAAGCAATTTTTTTGTAGTTCTGTAATTTTATTCTTATCATAAAAATCATTTATAATTATTTAAAAATTAATAATTTATGAGGATAAAAGGAGCACATTTAGTTTTGTTTTCAATCTTAGATTAGTTGCCATATGTTGGAGCTTAAAGAATCAAGCAACAATAACCTTATCAACATTTGAAGCTAAATATATGACAATAATTTCATCAACTTGTTAAGCAATCTAGTTAAGGACAATTCTTGTGGACCTTGGTCAAGAGCAAAATAAAGTAACTGAAATTTGTTATGAAAATAAGGAAGTAATTTCTATGTCTAAAAATCCAGCCTATTATGGAAAAACAAAACATATTGATATTTAAGTTCACTTCGTTCAAGATCTTATGTCAAATGGATTGATTGTATTAAGGTAATACAGTGTAGATGAATAGGTAGCTGATATACTAACTAAGTCTCTTCCTCAAGACAAACATGCTTATTTTAGGTCCCAATTTGGTGTCTACAATTTTGATTCAAGGGGGAGTGTTAGAGATTGATTCAAGATTGTCCAAATTATTATTTATTATCTGACCACGTTATGCATTAGTCTTTGGCCATATCTTACAGCAGTTGTTTAATTCCTTGGTTTTTCTATTTTTACTTATTAGATCGTATCCTTGTTGTGCCACTATTTTCTATCTTCTTTAAGTTTATATGTTACTTTGTAAAGGCTATATAATAGGCCTGTTGGTGTTTTAATTTAGTAAAGTTCTATACACCAAAAAAATGTCTATTAGTTTTAATTTTTGCACTTTTGTGTTACCACGCCTCTCTTTTTCTTTATTCGTGCTCTTCCTAATAGCTCTTACATCTCTTTTTATGCCCTAGTTACTTGCTATCATTGTCACTGTTGCTTGATGCTGCCTTTTTATGTCTCTCTCTCCACTGAGAAGAAGAAGAAGAAATGGTATTATTATATGCTTCATTATTTAAGTAATGTCATTTACAGGAAAAATTGTTTGTAAGAATTTTGGCTTCTGCATTACTTTACAATTATTGTTACTAACTATTGCCCATTTAGACTAATTCAATTTTATTTTGGAGGCTTCATCAAAATATAACTTGTTTTTATATTATCTCAATAATGTTAAAAGGTTTTATGTTTATCTTATTATAATTATTTCAAATAGATGAGCATGATTCTTCAACAACACAAAGCAATATGATGGAGAATTCCAATCTCGTATCACTTCATCATGAGTAAGCATTATTAAGGTGGCATGGTCAAGGTCATTACTAGTAGAGGTCCTGACTTTATTTGTAAACTGAGAAAGGTATTTAGATGTGGTGGGATTAGAGATTCTTAGATATAAAGAGGACTTAATTTTGTATGAAAATATTTCTTCAAAAAGGATAACATGTCTAAAGATAAAGATACATTTTAAAAAGGTATAATAATAAATAAAGGAATGACATAGTAGAAAAAACTGGATTTAAGCATGGCCAAGATCGAGATTCAAGTTTAAGAGTGTCATATGGTCAAAGCTAAGGGTAACAAAGAAAACCAAAAACACTAAGTAAGGTTTAATTAGGATTATATCCCAAGAGTTTATGGTAGGGGTATCAAATTGCCAATGAGAGTGTACATTCTATTGATTAGGTTTGTGGCACTTTAAAAAGCATGGAACCAAAAAAGAGAGGTACAAATTTATTATTTAGGAGTGTAAGACTGGTTTTTATAATATGATGGTGTTTATATTTAGTAGAGTTAATATGCTCTGGTGTATATAGTATTGAGGTCATATATTGAATGCAATATTAAGTTAAAAATGTGATAATGCTTAATATTACCCCCTCATCTATATACATATTTTGATTTGGAGTACATTTTATTTCAATAATATTGGCAAATTTTCCAAACACTTTTCATGCATCAGATCAACCTTAGAGGAAAGAATCAAGTGTATTTCGTGAACTAATTAAGAAAAAAGGCATAATATCAAAAGTTTTCAAGGTTAGTCATAAGGGTGAGACCTTAAACATTTGAATATATAATTTGAAATAGTTTATCACAAAAGATATAGGACTTGGTAAAAGGTAGTTTGTGGTTTTATACTAAGATAACAGTTGCTTACTTGTTTTCTAAAATAGTTAAAGATGGAATATGATTATTGGTTATAATTTTCTCTTGTGTTGGAGGAGAAGGGTGACCGAGATGTCAATGTTATAGTTAAGACAATAAAGCCACTAAGGTTGATGGATTGAGATTTGATGATTTGATGGAAGAAGTTGAGGATGATGACTCAAACAAGTTATGTCAACTTCGACCTTTGGTCAAGCATGCCCTTGTGTTCAATTCCTTAACAAGAAAGTAGATAGGAAAAAATTCAGTTGAAGTGTTATTTTGCTTACATGATTAAGAGATTTATAATAAACTCTTTTTCTATCAAAGGATGCATGCAAACACTTTCACAATAATAAAGCAAACACACACAAAAAGGGGTGAATTGTGTGTGACTTGAAAATTTTTACAAGTTACTATCAAATCGTATGAAATGATAGGAGCCTGTTAAAATGGTAGGAACTTGTGAAAGTTTAAAAAACATAAGTGGTATACTAAAATGAAAGGAGCCAGTCAAGCTTTAAAACGAAAGAAACCTTATGCAAATGAAAAAAATGGTAACTAAAATGCAAAATTTTAAAAATTAAGGAAAGAGAAAGAACGACACAGCCAATTTATACTGGTTCGACTTATAACGAAGCCTACGTCCAGTCCCCAAGTATCCAACTTGAATATTTCACTAATAAATCTCTAAGTGGTGATTTGACGAGCCTCTCCAAGCTCACAAGTACATATTTTTCAAGGTTCTTCAACCTTCCACATTAGTAGTATTTAGCTAGCCTCTACAAGCTCTCAACAAATAAAAATAGATTTTGCTAAATGTGAGGCTTCAAAGAGTAACAGTCTCTCTTAACAGAGTATTTTCCCTTTCTAAGGCACAGAGGATTTGATATGTATATGAATTTCAAGAATATTGATGCTACTGATGAATTTTAGGAAATCTTACGTACTTTGTGAATGCAATAGCTCTTCTCTAAATAGGCGTTCTCTTCAACTAGACGTTGCTTAATTATTTAACTAACTGAATCTGCCTTAAATCCCTTTAAAAAATATCTACGATATCATTATTGATAGTATCTTCAAAAATCCAAACGTTTGAATAAAAATTTGACTGTATCTCATAGTCGATTGTTAAATAGAGTAAACAGTAAAATCCTTTCCTACTTATCCATTCTAAATTTTTTGGGACCATATTTAAATAATTAAATGAGTTTGTTAAAACAATTCTTAGAAAATAGGAAACGTTTATCCTTTTATTTTAAATAGATAACTAAAATATATAATCCTTTTAACATCGTTATCTATTTCAATAAATCCAAATAATTTTGAATTTTGTAACTAAATATTATTAGTTGTTGTCATCAAAATCATTAATTTAGAAAGCCTTGAGCTAACAATCTCTCCATTTTTTATGGTGACAATATTTTCATAAAATTTAAATAACAGTGAAAGATTTTGAAAGATATCTGTAATCTTTATATCTAAGTCCTTACTCATAATCTTAATGAGAAGGAGCCTTCTATTAGTGCTAAACAGTAGGATCCTATCGTTTGAAAATTAGATCCAGAGAACTTAAGTGTAGGCATGAAGTTACAAAAAATCAAATATGTCAAGCATCTAATTAGCATCTAATTTCACAAAAAATATATATCACATTATCAAAATAAATCTCTCTGTATTCTCCCCCTTTGTCATTATCAAAAAGAAGGGCAAGAAAGTCAATAGACCATGCTAAAGCATTCAAAGTGTCACAAAATATGCAAAAGCAACATTAATAACAGATAAATATCACAAATATGTATAAGCCAGAAAGCACAAAAAATATTTATATCAATGTCAAAACAACCATTAGTAGAAAAATGTATGTGTTTTAACGAAAGTATTCTTTAAGAGATTCAATAAGAACACGAAGAAGATTTTGCATATCCTTAATTTAATTCTGCATTTGATCCTAATGTAGTCTAATCTCCCTTAATTGTTATTGAATATCCTAATTGTCGGTTTCTGGAGGAGGTTCTATGCTGGAGAAGGAGGCTGTTGTACTGTGGCAAGACTTAAAACAGTTGCTATTATTTCTAATTTCTTTTCAACCCAGACATTGTCCTTTAACTTATATCCAAATTGATAAGGAATGGAAGAATGAAACTTAGCAGGCATATACCATTCCAAACCATCAAAAGATACATCATAGTATGTGAAAATTTTGGTTAGTAGCATTCCATAAGTCAATCCTCCTATAATGTTCTTGTTGTTGTGCAGAAACGTTAATCAATTTGGAGTGAAAATAAAACAGTAACAAGAACACCAAGATTTTTATACTGGTTCGGCAATGTCTACGTCCAGTTTGGAGACGACTGAGTATTTCACTATAATCAATGAGAACATACAATAGTGTTTATCACTCAATTTT
>JAOQML010000005.1:37398752-37411767 GCA_027568935.1 Erythroxylum urbanii | reverse complement strand
TGTTTGGGGTGAAATTATGCATGTTTGAAGTATAATTTTGGGCTGAAATGGTAACCTTACTTAATTGATTAAACTGTATCCATACATGCGGAATTAGGTAAAGTAATCTTCATAAAAGATGTAGGTCTTGATCTTAGCTTTCCAATGATATATAGTTTGTAACTTTTGGGTTTCAGGATTGAAAGATATGTTGATTAGAATTAAGGATGTTGAATATGGGAAAAGTCGCGATCGTGAGGCTGTGCGATCGCGACTGTGCGGTTTTTCCACCAAATCGCGACCGCGACTAAGGCGCGCTCGCGACACTGGCATATAAATCGCGGTCGCGACCAAGGCGTTATTGCAACACGGGCATAAAATTCGCGATCGCGATGCAGTGAGATCGCGACCGGCCCAGAATTCGCCAAATTCGCGGTCGCGACCAGGTCACGACCGTGAGCCTCCCTGTTGTTTGTTCATGGTCGCGATCGTAACCTATTACGGTCGCAACCTGCTACATTTGGTTTAATGACTTATTGAATTTTTCAGACACTCACACCATGCCTTTGACGTTTTTGAAACCCCTGATTCAATTCACTATTAGTTTAAATTGTAAGGTTCATTTTTTGGGTATAGAAAATTTTTTAAATAAATTGTGCGGTAATATTTTTACCTTTCCTATGAATTTTCTTGAATTAAAAATCGTTATTATCTATTTCTTTTAATTTGATTTCATTTATTAAAATGTGTATTAATTACTTTAATTAAATTATTTGTTTTTTAATAATTTACTTTTATGTCTATAATTATTCTACGATCCCACCACAATTAAATTGTATATTAATTGTTTTTCTTAAATTTTTGTTCTTGAATAATTTAATTTTATGCCTATAATTCTTATATGATCCCACCACGAACTTTTCCTGTCTAGTCTTTAATTACATTTACATGTTAAATATCAAATGGTGACAAGTGGTCACCATAAAATCCGTACGAGGACCAGGGCCAACAGTTCTGGTACTAGGTGTTTTTGCTCGCTATTGGCCAATACCACAGGTATTCAAAATACTAGCCATATAAGTTTCAAATTTTTGAGGGATTGATTAGCAAAAATTGAAAATTTATCCCTAACCACCCCACACACCCCCCTCGCCCCCCACGCACGCGCGACACATCTACGTACTTCATCTCTCTCATTTTTCATTTTGGTTTCTTTCTCTCACTCTCCTCCTTCGTTGTCTCTCACACGACACACTCTCCATTCTCTCTCTCTCGTTCCCCTCTTCGATGGCTGCTTCTTCTCCAACAACAACAGAACCACCACACGACTTCATCCACGCCACCACCGAACAACTTCAGACCTCCTCCACACCACTCCACTGTCCACTGTCCTCCTGCCACCACCGTCCACTGCTGCTTGCCACCACCGCATCTGGAATCGCCAAATCTAGAAAAGTTCCAGATCCAAACCTGACCTGGCCCAACCTAAAAACCTGAAGCAATACATTGTGAATTTTTTAGGGTGTGTTTTCAATTGATTTTGTGGGTTTTCAATTGATTTTTTTGGTTTAATTGCATTTGTGAATTGGTTGGATTGTTGGAACTTGGAACTTGGAACTTGGAACTTGGAATTAAATTGTGAATTGGATTTGTTATTTGTGTTGGGTTGGAATTGGATACCTGGAGGATTGGAGTTGAATGAAATGAATCAATGATGCACGATTTTTTTTCATCTTGGTGGTTTGGTTTATGACTAGTTTGGTTGTGGTTTGATTTATGTGGGATTTATTTATCTTAAGTTTTCTGAGGAAGTTGGTGAATGAAATGCAATGGGCATATATGAATTGAGAGTTGAAAGTTGTAAGTTGAAACTTAAAACCAAAAATGATAATGTAAAATAATCTTAATAGTATTTAAACTTTAAAGTAAATAATTAATTGATATAATATTTTGTTAACATATTCCTAAAATTAGCATAATAGTATTGGTAAATAATTAATTGATACAATATTTTGTTACACATGCTTAAAATTAGTATAATAGTATTGAGTATAAAATTATACAATTGCCAATTAATAATAATACGACTGAGGAAGACGAGTCGAGGAGGTCCTTGCAATTTTATAGTAAATAAATTCGTAATAAAACTAAAATCCAATCAATTGTATTTCTGAACAGTTAACATTTTCTCAATGTATAGTTGATTTGTATAATTGTATCTCTATTTTATTCATTTGATAAAAGCATGGATCTATTGATTCTTTAAATTATCCATTGGCAATCTCTTTCAGTTAAGTTATCATATTGATTAGCTGATTGATTGGTAATGACAATTAAATTGGTATGCATATCATAGAATAGACCAAAAAACGCTTGCAGATTTACTTTCAGATACCACCTAAATTTGTGAAACCATTGGTCAATTCTATCATAAGAGGAGAAGACTCTGGTTTTTCTTTTCTTTCACTTTTTAAAGAGACATAAAAAGATGAGGAAAGAATAGCAATATAGTAGAAGGAAAACTAAGTTTATTTTTAATTGTGTTGGATAAAATATGATTGTGTTGTATGAAATTAAATTATGTATGATGTAATCATACCAAGTGAGTTATATTACATATGATAGACATGCGTATTGTGTATGTTGAATACTTGAATTGTTAGTTTCTAACTTATTGATGAATTGTGTTAGATAAAATTGAATTGTGTTGAATAAAATTGAATTATGTATGATGTAATCTGATAGTTGTGATTTGCATCATGTTTTAGGATTTAATTTATTATGTATTTAGTGTTAATTTGAGTGTTTAGTATGTGTTTAGGTTAGAATTGTTTTAGTTGATGTGTTTAAGTGTTTTTTATGGGTTAGTATAAATCTTTGAGCTTAAATGTTATGTTTTTGAGGTACTTTAATGTGTTTGTTAGTGTTTCAGGGCCAACAAAGAATAATGGAGAAGTTTCGGAGACTTTTGGGCCAAAACCACGGCCCAAGATCGTGGCAGAAAGATGTGAGCTATTATACCCTAAGCCACAAGTGCCACGATCGTGACAGATGGATGTGGCCTACGACGGGCAGACAAGAAAATAGATGAAAATGTCAAGTTTCGAGGAACTTTTCAGACCGTCTTGATCCCAAACAAACCCTAGGGCTGCTAATGTATTTAAAGAACATGATGACTACAGAGAAGGAGCTTTTTGCATCAGCTAAATTCTGAAACCTTATAGAGCTTTATCAAGAGATTGAGGAAGGAAACCAAGGAAAAGACACACGGAGAAGAAACCTATGTGAAGTACTTCCCAGAATAGGAGGTTTCCTACCGTTGCTGCCTCCTCCAACCATTCCAATCGTATTTTCCAACTTAGTTTCAATTTTATTGATGTATAGAATTGAGATAGTTGATGAGAATAGATTCGTTGAATGTTGAGATATGTCTATACTTACCTTCAGGAATTTTATCTTTGATATTAATGAAAGTTAATAAATTACGTTTTTATTGAGTTACTTGTGATTTGATTTATGCACTTCATAATTTGGTAACAAACTGAGAGGGTGAACTGAGTGAAAATTATTAAATTGTGCTAACAAGAGTTAGGTAATTTAATAAATTAAGAATTAAATCAAACTGGTAAAATTTTGTAACGAGAAATCGTGCATAGGTTTTTGGTAGGTTATTGGATAACTTCAGATCTAATTTAGGTTTTGGTTAAATTGTGAATCGAGAGGTTGCAATTCTATAATCAAAATTAAGGTTTATAAATTAGGGTTAAAGATTATAACTTGAGAAACAGTAATCTATCCTAGGACCGTCTAGACCTGGTATCTCAATAATTTCATAATCAATTAGGTTTTTGTTAAGGTCAGATAAAAATTCCCTTTCTCTCAATTAGTAGTTCTTACGTAGTTTCTTGATTTGGTTGTGCAATTGCTATCTTGTTTATATTTTTTAATTTGATTATTGGGAATTAATTGCGTGATTGAATAATTTCTTGTTTTAGTTTTATTCATTGAATTATTGTGAATTGTGTTTAGCCTTAGATTTTAGGATTAGATTAACCCTCCTCGTGAGATCGATACCTTCAGTACTACATGAATGACCTGTGCGCTTGCAGTATTATTGAGGTTAAAAATATTAAAACTTTTTTATATCAGAAACCAGCGATCAAATTTTTTGCGCCGTTGTCGAGGAAACGATAGTTTAGTTCTATAATTTAAGGCATTAGATTAGTTTTTAATTTTTTCATTCTTTCGTGTTATTTCAAACTTCGTGCTCTTTCATAAACACAAGAGTCAAGAGAGGTTTGAGTCGTGCAGCTGAAATATTAGATTTAGATATCAATCGACTAGAACGAATCCTTAGGAAAGCTCGACGAGAAGAAGAAAAAGAGATCAAGAAATCAATAATGGCTGAGGAGTTTCAACAAAGCATGGATCATGAAGCGAACCAAGGACAACAGAGGACCCTGATAGAGTGGCTAGGCCACCTATTCAAGTAGCCTCGTTCGAGATTAAACCAACCCTTTTCAATATGCTTCAGCAGAATGTGCAATTTTATAGATTGGTAAATGAGGATCCCAATGCACACAATGTGAACTTCCTCAAAATCTGTGATACTTTCCGGTATCATCAAATGCTGAAAGATGCAACCCGAATCAAACTGTTTCCTTTTACCCTTAGAGATAGAGCGAAGGCTTAGTACCATTCACTTAGCCCAGCCAACTTTACAACGTGGGATCAGCTAGTTCGTGCCTTATTGGATAAGTATTTCCCGTTGATCAAGACCACGAAGATTATTAAGGAAATCACCAATTTCCAGCAAGGTGACGAAGAATCAATTTATGAATCGTCTGAGAGATATAAGGATTTACAAGGGCAATGCCCACACCACAACCTACCCAAGAAATTCCAGTTGCAAACCTTGTACAATGGAGTGAACCCACCAATAAGAGGCACAATTGACGTAGCTTTCAGGAGGATCCTTAATGAGGAAGATAGTCGATGAAGTAGAGGAGATGATTGAGGAGATGGCAAGCAATAGCTGTTTATGGACAAACGAGCGGAGTAGGCAACCTACTACCTTCAGAGACAAAAGAGAATCGTCACGGTCGATCAGATGACAGAGATGCAATCGAAGATCGACAATATGACGCGACAGCTCAATAGTATGAAGGCTTCGTCCTCAGCTTCAGTGAAAGCAGTACAACTAAAGTGCGAGTTTTATGGACTATTAGATCATGATACAGTGGACTGTTATTTGATGAAGGAGGACAATGAAGAGCAAGTAAATTACATGGGGGCGCAATATGGATGGGCAATAATCCCTACTCCAACACCTACAACCCAGGGTGAAAAAATCATCCTGACTTCTCCTTGTCGAACAATGCTGGAGGGCAGTTCAGGCCTCAAGGACAATTGAGCTTCCAACAAGATAAAGCAAGCTCAATGGAATCGAAGTTAGATAAAATTTTGGATAAGATTGGAGGCATGGAGGATGCATATAAGAGACTTGAAAGCAAATTCGAGAAAGTAATGAAGAACCATGCCTTGTCCATACATAATTTGGAAGTCCAAGTGGACCAACTGGTAAAGACAATGTCTTCTCGAAATGCAGGAATCCTTCCTAGCAATACTGAGTCTAATCTGAAGGAACGGATCATGGCTATTAGTCAAACCCAGGTAAGGAACCTGAGTAGGTGAAGGAAGAAGGGGATAAAGAAGAAGGTCAAGTAGTTGAAGAATTCCTTCCAAGTGAGCCCGTAATCAAGCCAATTAAGGCAACTCGACCTGTACTTCTATACCCTATTTATGCTCAGCGGGAGTTATGTGCAAAGAGGGCCGTAAGGAACTTAAAGGAGATTGAATCAAATAAGGACGAGGAAGTGATAAAACAACTACAGATGAAGCTCACATTGAAGGAATCCGTAAAGACGAAAGTTAAGGTGCGAACATCAGAGGAGAACCCTAACATCGCATAGAAGAAAGAGGACTCGGGGGACTTTTTCATCTCCTACAGTATCAATAGAATCATCAAAGATAGGGCATTTACGAATTTGGGAGCAAGTATAAACATGATGCCCTACACCTTCAGTCAGAAGTTGGGGTTAAGAGAGTTAGTACCCACTAAGATGTTGGTAAAGACAGACGATAGAACAGTGCATCAACCGAAGGGGATTATAAAGGATGTGTAAGTAAAAGTTGATAAATATACCGTTCCCACAGACTTCTATATATTGGACATCAGAGATGATGTGAAAACCTTAATAGTTCTTGGACAACCGTTCTTGGCCACTGCTCGTTCAATCATTGATATTGATGGGGGCAAATTAACCTTGAGAATAGGAACAGAGCAATTAACCTTTAAGGTGTCTAAGAAAGACTATAGACCTCCTTTGACCCCAACAGACAGCAAAGAACCTGAACCTCAAGGAGAATGGGAGGATATCGAGGATCCTGGGAACGCATTCAGGAAGAAACACTCTCATAGAAGGTGAGGAAAGGAGAATCGTAAGGAAGGTGGAAACTGTAGCATGGTAGCTTAAGTACAAACTTTGAGATTAATGACTACACTACCAGTGCGGCATTCATTCAAACCACTGTGAGCTTTAAAAGAGCGTCGAGCTACTGACAATACAAGAAACGCTGCATGGGAGGCAACCCATAGAAAATTATTACCTTTGATTGTTTTTGTTAGAACGATTGAATTCTGTAGTTAGGATTATTTTTGGTTTCGAATAAAATCAAGAAGAAATAGGATTTTGGAATAAAGTGGATGATTTATCAAGCAAGTAAAAGAGAGCTAAAAAAGGGCCACAAAAGAATTAAAGAGTGAATTTGAAAAGATTGTGAAAAGAACAAAAGAAGAAAAATAAAGTTAGGCCTACGATTGGGCTGGAAGGAGAGGACGCATTTTTAAAGGAAGATTTTTACCATTTTACCCTCCAACCACCTTTATATTCATTTCTAAAGTCACTTTTTCATTCATTTTCATTTTCACCTTATCTCTCTAAACTTCAAGCCTACAAATGCTCTCACATCTCTCTAAAATTTTCAAACCTCCAAATTTCTTCCAAATTCTACCTAATTCCTAAGAATTATGCCAGAAGGGAGCAATCGGGACGAAATCAAGTTGCCGGATGTGGGAGAAGAAACTGAGCAGCAGACTTCGGAGTGCCCTTCCCAATTAACATAGAGGAGGAAGGTATTTGTTTCTGATCTCTAAATGCTATACAAATAGTAGTTCCCAAATATTTTGATTTTGAAACACTCAATAGGCTAGAATTGCATGAGAGGGTAGAAAATTTAACCGAAAAATCCAATGGGCCCAATTTATACGTTTCCAATTTCCTGTCTATTAGGAGCTCACTTTGGAATTTTTCACTTCACTGACTTATGACCCTAAGAACTCCAAAGAATTTTGGTTTAGGTTGAGAGGAAGAGCTTATGAATTGAACATAGAAATCATGTGCGATATGTGTAGCTTCTTCGAATCCTCCGTCATTGATCAGCATGATGATTTTTCTCCTTCTCAATATTGGAGTGAACTAACTGGAATAGAGAAATTTCATGCCAAGAATGCTCATAATAACATAATAAGGTCCTACGAACACTTGTTGCTGCACAAATTCATGTGTCAGCTGGTTTTTGAAAAATAAAAAACCAACAAGTGCTCCACAAAGGAACTATTTATGTTGTGGTGCATGGACCATAGTTTTCCAGTATGCACATCCACACATGTGCTAAATGCTATTGTTGCAATTTCGTGCAAAAGGAGCAATAACTTAGGAATGGGGTACATAGTGTCTGCCATCGCTAAATATTATAGCATGGACCAAAGTGGGTTAACTGTTCACCTCCTTGACTTCCTAAATCATCACCATTTATGGCGGGCTGAAATCCTTAAGTCCCACAACATGGAACTTAGGGATATCAGCCAGAAGACATATATGAAGATTAGAACTAGTTAGGCGAGCATAAGTTCAGTGCCGCCTCAGCAAGCAGACGAGGTTCCACCAGTAAAGAGTCCGAGGAAGACAAAGAGGAAGAATAAGGCTGAAAGGAAGTTTTGGATGCAATCTCTGAAACCAACATGACACTTATGGAGAACACCAGAATGATGAAGGAGATGGACCAGACACAACGATGCCAGAGTCGTAATATCTGTCGAATCCATCGGTATTTCAAAGCTCAGGGTGTTCAGTTGTCGCCTCCAACACCATCACCACCTCCATCTCTATGAGATTTTTGTCTAACCCATTTTTTTCTTTTTCAATTTATTCTTCATTTTTATCTTTATCTTTATTCTTTATTTTTATTTTTTTGTTTACCTTAATTTTAGAATTCTTCTTGTCTTTTATGTGATTGTTTGCTTCCTTCTCTCATTAAGGACAATGTGTTGTTCAAGTGTGGGGAGGATTATGTGATTTGTTTTGTATGTGATTTTACATATGGTATGATAGTGTTAGGTGGCATTTTGTGAATTGCTTGAATGTGTCAATGGCTTAGATGTTTTGAAATTTCTTTAATTTTGAACATAGTATATTAGGTTGTGAATATTCATTAGTTCGCAAAATTAGTGAGTAGGGGTCTTTGGATAAATATACAACTTAATTAGGATTAAGTGTAAGTTTAGCACCTTATCGATTGTCACAATTCATTCGTAATTTGAGGCCTTACAACTTAAGTAGCTTTACCAGTAATTTTCATAAAAACGAGTTGTTTAAACAATAAGGTAGTTAATAATAAATAAATCACTATTCCGCTGGCCTTCAGGTTATGAATAGAGCTAGTAGCCAGTTGAAAACATGATATAGTTGGGTAACCAGATCGACACACATCACAAATGTGTGTCTTCGCGTTAAAAAGCTATAATGATGTTTCAACCAAGCTATTTAATAAAAATGATTTAGCCAAGTAACCGGATCAACATTCATCACCAATGTTTGCCTCTGAGTAAACTAAGCCCTTGTTTAAATAAATAAACAAAAAATGCTATTAATAAAAACGTACCGGAATTGTAATAAGCTTGACTTTTCACGAAAATATACTTAGGAACAGTGACAGAGTCTGAAAGACGAAAGAATTATTTATGTGTGTGTGCAATTAAAAAAGGTAAATAAATTAACACTTAGATCTCAATTAATTTGTATATTTAGTTCAAAGCTCCTAGACATAAATTTTTCATGTTAATGATTTGATATAACTTGTATGATTGTGTTTAAAAATTAAATTTATTTCATGAAGTTGAAGTCATTGCCTCTTTACTGAATTGTGTATTGTGTGTTGTTATGTGTTCGGTGTTTTGTTTGCTTGAGGACAAGCAAATGTTTAATTGTGGGGATGTTGATAGTTGTGATTTACATCATATTTTAGGATTTAATTTATTATGTATTTAGTGTTAATTTGAATGTTTAGTAGGTGTTTAGGTTAGAATTGTGTTAGTTTATGTGTTTAAGTATTTTTTATGGGTTAGGATAAGTCTTTGAGCTTAAATGTTATGTTTTTTAGATACCTTGATGTATTTGTTAGTGTTTCAGGGCCAACAAAGAAGAATAGAGAAGTTTCAAAAACTTTCGGACCGAAGTCGTAGCCCTCGATCGTGATCAGAAAGATGTGAGCCATTATACCCTAGGCCACGATTATGGCACTTAGGCCACAATCGTGATAGAGAGGTCTGATTCTGGCCACGCTCGTGACAGAAAGGGTAGATGCTGGCCACAATTATGGCAGGTAGGGCCATGATAGTAGCCTGCGTCGGGCAGATGCGAAAACAGGGGAAACATCAAGTTTCGAGGAAATTTTTGAACCGTTTCGACCACGGACAAACCCTAAGGTTGCCAAGGTACTTAAAGAACATGATGAATACAGAGAAGGAGCTTTTTGCATCAGCCAAATTTCAAAACAAAGGAAGAGAGACACAGAGAAGAAACCTACGCGAAGACTTCCCAAAATAGGAAGTTTCCTGCTGTTGCTACCTCCGGCATCCATTCCAATCAAATTTTCCAACTTAATTTCAATTTTATTGATGTATAGAATTGAGATAGTTGTTGAGAATAGATTCGTTAAATGTTGAGATATGTCTATACTCACCTTTGGGAATTTTGTCTTTGATATTAATGAAAGTTAATTAATTACGTTTTTGTTGAGTTACTTGTGATTTAATTTCTGCACTTTATAATTCGGTAACAAACTGAGAGGGTGAACTGAGTGAAAATTATTAAATTACGCTAACAAGAGTTAGGTAATTGAATAAATTAAGAATTAAATCAAAATGGTAAAATTTTGTAACGAGAGATCATGCATAGGTTTTTGGTAGGTTATTGGACAACTTCAGATCTAATTTAGGTTTTGGGTAAATTGTGAATCGAGAGGTTGCAATTCCATAATCTAAATTAGGGTTTATAAATTAGGGTTAAAGATTATAACTCGAGAGAGAGTAATCCACCCTAAGGCCATCTAGACTCGATAACTTAATAACTTCATAATCAATTAGTTTTTCGTTAAAGTCAGATAAAAATCCCCTTTCTCTCAATTGGTAGTTCTTAGGTTGATTCTTGATTTGGTTGTGCAATTGCTATCTTGTTTATATTTTCAAATTTGATTATTGGGAATTAATTGCGTGATTCAATAATTTCTTGTTTTAGTTTTGTTCATTGAATTATTGTGAATTGTGTTCAGCCTTAGATTTTAGGATTAGATTAACCCTCCTCGTTGGATCGATATCTTAGGTACTACACTAACGACCCATGCGCTTGTAGTATTATCGAGGTTAAAAATATTAAAACTTTTCATATCAGAATCTTGTGATCATATTCATACAAAATTAATTATATCACATATGATGGACATGATTGTGTAATTGTATATGTTAAATATTGTTGGTTTTTGACTTATTGATTAATTGTGTCGGATAAAATTGGATTTTGTTGGATGAAATTGAATTATGTATGATATAATAATACAAAATGAGTTATATTACATATGATGGAAATGAGTATTGTCTAATTGTGTATATTGAATACTTGAATGTTGATTTCTAAATTATTGACAACTTTCTTCTCCATTGTTTACAGCTGGGATATTTTTGAATCTTAGTGTCTATTTTAAACTAGATTTTACAAAGAAAACTAAAGTTAATAGGGGAATGTTATTCATTATTACAACAATTGTTGTCTATGACATGATGCAAGATCTCTTGAGCTCACAAGTGGAGTTTTATAAGAAGTCTTCTAGGGATTTTGAAATGTCAATTGCTATTCGACAAAAATCAAAACTTTCTCCAGGTATTAGTTGTTTCTTTTTTCTTACTTTTTGAAAATTAATTATTACTTCATTTTGTTTATAAAGCTACTTTTGTTATCTTATGACTTACAGTTTCTTTTTAAGATCAATTAGGAAGTGGTGTTCCAGAATTGTAAAGGTTTACAATTTCAATTTTAAGTCAATGTGTGAGTGCAACAGGCTGTGAATAGAATTTGAGCACATTTAAATTCATTCATTCCAAGAAAAGGGATAGATTGGAGTACAAGAGATTGAATGACTTAGTTTTCGTTTGTTACAATTTAAAGCTTAGGAAAAGGTATGTTATTATCATTATTAATTTTGATATAATTTGTTACAATTTTCTAATAATTAAATTTATTGTCTACTAAGACTTTTAGTAGCATAAGTAGTTCAACAAATCCAATTTTTATTGATAATATCAATCTTTTAGTGCATTGGATTTTTGAGAAACCAAGTTTGGTAGATGTGGATGACTTGGAAGATAATCTTGGATGGGAAAGCATTAACATGTCATTTGATACATTGAATTTGAATGATGATGATGATGATGAGGCTCCTCTTAATGATGAGAATTTTGTACCAAATAATAACTGGAGTCAGTGCAGTTATAGCGAGTATCCTCCCGTTGACGATTGAATGAAGTTCTAGGCTTTTATTTTTCCTCTTCTTTTAACTTTACTTATATTTGATGTACATGTTTAATTCTATATGTATAATGTAATCGTAAATGTTTTTGCTTTAGGTTTCACTTCTACTTGGTTGTTTTCTCATACGAACTCTTATCATAAATTGTAATTGTTTGAGCGTTAAGGATATTTGTTGTTCTTTTTATTGGATATTTTGAAGTAATTATTATTTATTATATGATGAAATTGTAATATTTTTAATACTTTGTATTGTTCTTAATTTTATATTTGTGTGATGATGATCGTCTTTTTTATATTAATTGTGGTTATTATTTATATATGAAATATCTAAAAATTATTGTTATTTCATATTAATTGTTATTATTATTTATTATTAGGATTTTTGGAGACATAGTTGACGTAAACTTATAAAGTATACAGTACAATTGTAAAATATGACAATTGACTATTTTACAATTTTAAAAAAAAATTAGGTATTATTTTATAAATTTAAAAAATTACCTAAAACGGTTCCTGTTATTAATCAATATTGGTATAGTACTGTATCAAAACTTAATCCGATATCAGGGACAGTATAATGTTCACAACTTTGATTAGATGATCTTACGCAGTGCTCACTTTTAATGTGGTTACCTAGTTTTTTTTTTCTTTCTATTTTAAAAAAACTACCTTGTCTATATATGTATATGTTAATAATTTATAAATAATATATTTCTTGTAGATTATTTAACAAATAAATTACTTAAAATCAAATAACATTCTCAATTTAAATAATATTTATGATTTTCAATATAATTCCACATATAACTAACATATTAAATATTTTCACTCATAACCAACTTTTTTTATCAGTTTGGGCAATCCTACATCTATCAAAGCTAGGGTGTTGCCAAGTAAGTAATTAAATTCCAGGCTAGCCTTAGTCTACTGCCAAGTAAGTAATTAAATTCCAGGCTAGCCCTAGACTATGTTAATTATTTTCTTTCCTTTTTCTGTTTTTATTATGATTTTTATTTATTTTTAGTTTCTATTTTTTCACAAAAAAGAGC
Source organism: Erythroxylum urbanii (assembly GCA_027568935.1). Lineage (NCBI taxonomy): Eukaryota > Viridiplantae > Streptophyta > Magnoliopsida > Malpighiales > Erythroxylaceae > Erythroxylum > Erythroxylum urbanii. Next base: position 37,398,815 of record JAOQML010000005.1, on the reverse strand, counting down.
AAAAAAAAACTTGGTTGATAATATAAATACAAATATATTTTTATTATTGAAAATAATTAAATA
>JAOQML010000005.1:37377143-37398652 GCA_027568935.1 Erythroxylum urbanii | reverse complement strand
CATATTTCTTGTGTTTTTACTAATTTACCCTTTCTTTTATTAGGAAATTCCTATTAACTCCTTCACTTAATTTTAATCCATACCACCATATAAAATTCAAAATATACCTTATTAGACTCCAAAAAAAATTGTAATTCATAAATTCTAAGTTATGTTCATGCATACTAATTTAATAAAATAAATAAAATAAAATATAAATATAAAAATTCTAAAATCGGGATCCAACAGTTGCTTAAGATGCAAAGTGACTCGACTTGAATAGATGAACCCATAAAAATAGCAGGAAATGAAGCTAGCACGTTATTTGCATTATTTCCTTTTATACAAGGTCCTTTTTTAACCTCCATGACATCTGGAATGCTATGGCTTTCATTGTAAGGAGATGGAAGAGCTACAAATTTTCCATGTTCCCTTACCAACGATATATTATGACCCTCGTGTGTCACTTTCAAGAGGAAGAATACTGTTTGTGGGACTTACCAATAATCAACAATTGCCTTAACCATCTCCATATATGCTAATCGATAATGTATTAAGGCAAAAAGTGCTTGCAGGACCTATGGGATATCCTTCTGATTATAATATCTAACACTCAATTGTTTGCTACCAAAAGACCTGACCCTGAAATTTTAGTTCAAATAAAAAAACTATGAATGAATCAGCAAGCAAACATACAGTATGGTTTATAATGAATATAATGGCATAAGTGTAAAAAAGTAAGAACTTAAATAACTTCAAAAATGTGAAACAGAGATTTGTACAAAAAATTAATACCAATAATTTTGTTACTTGTGTAAATTTTCACGAGTTATTCTACTTTGAACAAACTTGAATATTCAAAACAAGAGGATGCAAACATACATTAGTAAGTGATTGCAAGTTCCCAAGAATACTTGTTGATATAAATCGACACCAAACATGTCAGCTCCTCTTAAAGAAGTTCCATTTGTAATAACAGGTTCCATCTTGTTAATTGTGCTCCCTGGACAATACCATGGCCCCTTTGGTATATGCATTTTTGAAACACCTATGCATCTTGAATGATATGCTGATGGGAAAGCATCACAACAAATTAAGGTCCCATCTATCCCACAGAGTCGGCATTCATCACTATTCCCACCTATACCAACATCAGGAACACTATCACTAAAACGCCAATATTTAGAGCTAGAAGACTTAGTTCCATGGTTTTCTGCAATAATCTCCATAGCCTCTTAATCCTTACAAGTAGAAGTTTTAGAGTATTGAGGATGGACAGTTCTTGGTCCATTTTCAAGAATATCCATAAAAATAGTATCAGGATCTATCCTAGATTCTACCTCTTCATGCATACCGATTTCTGCTTGCAAGTTGAGGACTCTAAGATGATGAGAGCCACCTCGGCATCACAAAGAATGGAAAGCTCGTGGGCTTTCTTCAAAAGCCCATTTCTTCTTTTTGCAAAGGTCACTTGCCTGTTAATCTTGTTCTCAATCATCTTCAACTCAACCCTACCTCTTCCCATTATGTTCTTTCTCTTATAAAGCAAAATTCTTCTGTAACCCCAAGACTTCTTTACTGATCAAAAAGCCTCTCTTGATTTTGGACACTTTGTAGGTAAACCCCTTCCATACATATGTTTTTTTTTCTTTTCTGAAAATCTATGCGTCATTTAAAATCCACCTAGCATCTCAAAACACACTTTTTATATATAGTAACGACGGGTGTATAACACTTTCTAATTTCCATTCAAAATAGTCCAACATTGAGCAGACTCGTGAACGTTTACACTTTTATTGAGCAAATTAAAAGTTTTGGTCTTTAATTGATCAAAATAAAAAAAGATTGGCCTCAATTTGAGCTTTTAGCCTTAATATCTGTAATGTTCCTTCATAATAATAGTCAACAATTAGACGAAGCTACCTAATGAGTTATGTGCAATGACCAATATATATTGATATGGCCAGAGCCTTTATGAAACATATTAGCTATACTATTTTTTTTTTATAAAAGCCAATATAGATCATAAGCTATATGAATTCATAACAATAATGAGCCTAAATGGAAAGGAGAAACTGATACAAGATCTAGTCTTAGTTACATATCAGTGGAAGCCTCCTTTTAATCACTAAGTAAAGGAGTGTAGATGCACAAACATAGTATTTTACTAAGTAAAGGAGTGTAGACGGACAAACATAGTATTTATAAAGGAAGACTATATGGAGTTGATGAATTTTTGAGGGAATGGTGAGAAACAAACTATATGGATTTGATGAGTTTTTGAGGGAATTGTGTGAAACAAATTACATAACCAAATAGTTTCACAAATTCTGGCAATTTTTGGTTATGCACGGTCTGGTGCAAGGTCATACATCATCCAAAACCTTAGATTTTAACATAAAATATGCTTTCAGAGACAATTGGAAGGGAGATATAAAAGGCGTCATTTTAAAACTCTTAGAGGCGACTTTAGGTGCAATTTTGAGCCAAAGAAGTAGGAAATAGAAAGAACTTATCGAAAAATCCATCGAAATTTATGATCAAACCTCTACATAGCAAGAGTACTCGATAGAAGACAACCAGGGAGATTTAGAATTATGATTTCATTGTTTTCAATTCATTTTTCTTTTTATCTATATTTGATTTCATGTTCGGTAATGTGTAACTAAACATCTTGTTAGTACAGGTTAGATGAACCTTATGTTTATTCTTTAAAATGTATTGACTTTTTTATTAGTGCAATTGGTTGATTGAATTGTTATGATCCAATTGCTTATTTTACTTATGTTCTAGTAGTTTGGAATATTATATAATAATATGATTTTATACGTATAGATTGATAAATCGTATTGATGAATAAATTTATAATAATTGGAAGGAGTTGATTGCAACCCTAGAGATAGGATGACATAAATCTTCCAGATTAGGGTTAACCTAATAGAGGGACTCATAAATTAGTAACGCAATGTTATAAAAACTTTAACCCAAGTAATTCAATTGGAAACCTTAGGAGTAGTTATTAGTAGACTCAAGATTAGCTATTAGCATACCTTTGGAGTCTCCACGATCTAATAAATCAAAAAACAATTAATTAATAAAAGATTAATCTATTAAAGGATTTGAAACCTAGATAATAATTGTCTAATATTGGTAATTCACTAAGTGATTTCGTAATTCTCTGCTTTAATTATGTTGTTCATTTATTTTATTTGCTTAATTTTAATTTCTTCAATTCAAAAACCACAATCTGTTAGTAGACTAGATAATAGAACAACAGAAACTATTAGTACTTGTTGTCCTTATGGGATAGACTAGTATTTATCAGCACTAGCAATAACTATGCCATACACTTGCAATTATTACAATATTGAAAAACTCGAAAAAAATTCAATCAACCATATTTATGCCAACCCATGTTTGAGTTAGTGCAAAGTAAAATTGTTTATTGAAGTAACAAAAGTCTTTCCTTTTCTTGTAAGTTATAACTAATCCTCTTTATCATTAACAACTTTCATATTTATTAGTCTTTGCAGCTAATGATCTCTAAGAACCTGTCCAAATACATTAAGGAGCTGGTGAGGAATTTTTTTTTGGTAGCTTGTGGATTCCTATAAATACTTTTTTGAAAAGATTAGATGGTTTAAGTTTTACTTACTAAAAAATAATGGGGAACTAGTATCATACCTATCAAACTGATGAATAAGTTAATGCTTGCATAAAGAATCTAAATGACACTTGTAGATAAAGAGGCATTATGGTTAAAATGGTTCAATGGTCATTACCTAAAGTAGGATAACTTTTATAGAGTTAAGTCTAGAAGTGAATCCTCCTAGACAAAGATTCAACTCCTAATGATGATTGGTATATTGTATATATAATTTAAATATGAAATAGGTAATAGAAAAAAACACTTAGTTATGATAAGATAACTAGAGTGAACTATGTTTTTGCATTTAATTTCTGAATTGTAGATCTTGAGGCATATGCTTATAGGGAATGTAAAGTTCAAGTAGATAATTTGGGGTAAGAGTAGCATTGCAACACTAAAGGATTTATTATAAGTAAGGTCTTCTCCTAATTTCCTAATCAAAACTTGAATAATCGTTTATTTTGGATGAGGCTCCATAGGGTTATGCACCAATTGAACTTATAATGAAATCTTCAAGGCTTAAGCTTTAAGATGCCTAACTTAAACAAAAATTTCAAAGGTATCCTTCATACTATAGCTTATAATAAGGAATATACTTAGTACCTTGGATAGGATTAAGGTAACAAATAACCTTAAACCTATGTATAGATTATGCAACCTTGAACCTAAAACAATCACTCATCTCCCATTTAAATACAATTATGCAACAATCCTTTAATTGAATACTTAGTAGGTATGAAAAATATATTGCCAAAAGATGCCACTTGCTTGAAGGAGAATACATCGTACTTAAAATAACATTTAAATACATCCTATTTAAAATAGCATTTAAATATCTACTCCATTTTGAGGGAAAGAAATTATGGAATACTTAGGAAACAATAATAAGACTCTTCGGTTAGCTCATAAAGAAAATTGGAATGGATAAGGGAAATTGAAAATAGGAATTACCAAATTTTGAACGTATCAGTTGAAATGGCTAGGAGATGGAATATTTAGATCCCACCAGATGGTCTGATAAGATTAAGAGGAAAGAGCTACATGATGAGGTGTTAATGATTACAATAAGGCTATCCTTATATCAATATAGAAGCTTAAATCTATGTGCAAAGTTATGTCTAGAATTAGACACTACCACTTTGTACAATGATGGTATGCTTGACTAGCTTTTATCTTAACTTCCATGAGTCTTAATGTAATGGATTAGCTTTCGCAACTCCATTTAAAGATCATTAATATATTTTTTAATTTACAAAAGAATTATTCATTAATAATATTTAGAGAAGTAGTCAATTCAACTACTTAATCAACCATTGTAAATTGATATATTCTTTAATAATGTTGCTACTAAAATTGTATCAATACTATTAGGCAATTTATATGATTGTTTAGATTTTTTATTCTATTTTAAATTTCACTAGATAAATCAAACTCTTCATTATTGGGGGGTTACAAAACTATGATAATTAAGTGAATTTTTCTATTTATTGAGCTACAAATTGTATTTCACAAAATGGTAAAGAGAAATTAAAAAACACTCATAATTTCAAGAATTTGATAGAAATATAGGCATAAAGTAAACATTAAATATTACTAATTGGAAATGTGTATAGAAACATAAAAGAAGAATATATACATAACGGTACTACTAGGCAACAAATGCTCACATCTAACTCTGAGGTGAAGATTGGACCTGGCAGCTCTGGCAGTTTAGCTTAAAGACTAGCCTCGTTACCTAAAACCTTTCCTTAAGTCACGTTTCGAAAGGGGAAGAGGTAGATTGACTAACCTACCCTTAGCAATGATTAATATAAAATATGATGACGAACAAAATGGATTTAACATATACATAAATTTCATCGATCCTTGGTAATATTTGTTTAAAATAAAATTGATAGGTGTGAATTTCATCATATTTTAGGGCTTAATTCGATATGTAATTAATTGTTAATTCAATCGTTTAGTATGTGTTTAAGTTAGAATTGTGTTTATTTGTTAATTATTTGTGTTTAAGTGTTTTTATGGGTTAGTACAAGTCTTTAAGCTTAATTATTATATTTTTGAGGTACCTTGATGTGTTTGTTAGTGTTTTAAGGTCAACATCGAAGAACGAAAAAGTTTTGGAGACACTCGAGCTAAAACAATAGCCCATAATCATGGTAAAATAGGCTACGATTATGACAGAAGCACTGGAGTTAGCCCATATGCTAAGATTGTGACAGAAGCCCAGGACACGACCCATGATCATGGCCTACTTACCACGATCGTGACAGAAGGCTCAGATGTGACCCACGATTGTGGCCTACGTTGGGTAGACACGCAAACACTAAAAACGTCAAGTTTTGAGGGAGTTTTTTGACCTTTCGGATCCTAAAAAAACCTAGGGTTGCCCAGAACACAAAAGGTATATAAAGAATAAGACAAAGAAGATGGGAAGCTTTTGCATAAGCCACTTTTGAGAGAAACCCTAGAGAGAATTGTTGAGAGATTGAGAAAGAGAAAAAGGAAGAGAGAAGTGAAGAAGAAGCCGACATTGATGTACTTCCCAGATTAGGAGTTTCGTCACATCTCTGCCTCCCATCTCCATTCAAGATCATATTTCCTGTTATTTCCCATTTTTATTATTATATAAAATTAGGAATAACAGTTTGATGATAGGAATTGTGACTGTTGAGATGTTCTAAACTCACCTTCGGGTTTTTATCTTTGATTTAATGAAATCTGATTGTTTTTATGTTTATTAGATTTATTGTGATTGATTGCTGTAATTGCATAATTTGGTAATAAAATTTGAAGGTGAATCAAATGAAAAATAATTAAATTAGGCTAACGAGAGTTAGGTGATTTAATAAGAACGAAAAATTAATCAAATTAGTAATTGTGTGAAGAGAGATCTCGCATAGGTTCCTGATAGTTTATTGGACAATTTTAGACCTAATTAGGGTTTTGGATAGGTTGTTAATTGAGAAATTGCAATTTTCCATAATCTGATTAGGGTTTATAATTTAGGGTTAATGGTTATAACTCGAGAGAGTGTAATCAACCCTAGGATCGTCTAGAACTAATAATCTGGTAAGTTATAACTGATTAGATTAACGTTAAAGATAAGTAAAATTCCCCTTTCTCTAAATTGATAGTTCCTTTAGATTAATTCTTGAGTGTGTTGCAATAGCTAAATTGTTAACATTTTTGTAGTTGATTCTTGGATTGAATTGCATGATTGAATTGAATTCTTGTTTTAGTTTTTCTATTTTTTGACTTTATGCAAATTGTGTTGGCCTGAGATTTAGGATTAGGTTATCCCTCCTCATGGGATTGATATCTTTGGTACTACATAAATGACTCGTGCATTTTAGGATTGTCAAGGTTAATGATTAGAACTTACACACATCAAACCACGATCAAGTTTTTTCTATCGCTGCCGAAGAGGTGATTAGTTTAGTTTTATAGTTTAAGGCATTTAGTTAGGTTTTCATTTTTTATTTTTGTTCTTTCTTTCCATTTCTAAAATCCTGCTTTTTTATGAACATAAGAGTCACGAGAAGTTCTAGTCATGCAGCTGAAACCGTAGATTTAGACATCACTAAACTAGAACGATCTATTAGGAAAGCTCAGCGTGAAGAAGAAGAAATTGTGAAAGCAACAATGGCTGAGGAATTTCAGCAAGATTTGGACCACGGAGCAAACCAAGGCTGCCAACAATAGATCCTTATGGACTTCATGAGACTAGGGTTCAATGTGACTAACTACGGAGTAGTTAGGCCACCCATACAAGCATCATCATTTGAAATCAAACCAACCTTCCTAAATATGCTTCAATAGAATATGCAATTTTATGGACAAACGAACGAGGATCCTAACTCACATATAGTGATTTCGGTACGATCAGATGTCGAAAGATGCAGTCAAAATTAGGCTTTTCCCTTTTACCCTTAGAGATAAAGCAAAAGCTTAGTATCATTCCCTTAACCCCACAATGTGGGATCAGTTAGTTCGTGCCGTTCTAGACAAGTGTTTCCCCTGACTAAGACCACTAAGATCATCAAGGAAATTACCAACTTCCAATAAAGTGACAGGGAATCAATCTATGAAGTGAGGGCATGATATAAGGAGTTGCAACAGAAATGCCCACACCATAACTTACCCAAGGAATTCTTGTTTCAAATATTCTATAACAAATTAACCCCATATATGAGAGGCACGATTGATATAGCTTTAGGAGGATCATTGATAAGAAAGACGGTTGATGAAGCAGAAGAGTTGATAGAGGAGATGGCGAGTAATAGCTGCTTATGGATGAATGCACGGAGTAGACAAACCACTACCTTCCGATACCGAAAAGGAATTGTAGTTGTTGATTAAATAATGGAAATGCAAGAGAAAATTGATAACTTGACTCAATAGCTCAACAATATGAGGGCTTCGTCCTCAGCTCCAATGAAATTCGTGCAACTAAAATGTGAACTCTATGGACAATTGGACCATGATACGATGGACTGTTTCTTGATGAAGGAAAGCGATCCAAAGCAAGTGAATTATATGGGAGCTCAATATGGACAAGGAGGGGGAAACAATCCCTACTCCAACACTTATCACCTTAGGTGGAAGAATCACCCTAGCTTCTCTTGGACAAACAATGCTGGAGGATAGTTCAGACCTCAAGGACAATCAGACCTCCAATAAGATAAACCAACCTCAATGGAATCTAAGTTGGATAAGATTTTATATAAAATTTGAGGAATGAAGGATGCACACAGGAGGCTTGAAAGCAAATTTGAACAAGTCACTAAGAACCATGCCTCTTTAATACACAATCTGGAGGTCCAAGTAGGTCAACTAGTGAAGGCAATTTCTACTCAGAATGCAGGAACCCTTCTAAACAATACTGAGTCTAACCCAAAGGAATGAAACATGGCTATTACTTAAACCCAGGAAACGAAACTTAAATATGTGAAGGAAGACAGAAACAAGGGTGAAGGACAAGTAATTATGGAATTCCTGACAAGTGAGCTCGAAGTTGAGCCAATCAAGGAAACTCGATCTGAATTTCTATACCCTATTCTAACTCATCAGAAGTTAATTTCAAGTATGATGACAAAGAATTCTAAGGAGGTTGAATCAAACAAGGTTGAGAATATAACAGAACAACTACAAATGAGGCTCACACTAAACGAATCAGTCAAGAGGAAGGATAAGGAGCATAGAACGGAAGAAAACCCTAACATAGCATAGAAGAAAGAGGACCAAGGTGATTTTTACTTCCTTGCAGTATCAATGAATTCAACATAGACAGACCATTTGTGCATTTGGGAGTGAGTATCAATATAATGCCCTATACCTTTAGTCAAAAGTTAGGGTTAGGAGAACCCACAAAGATGCTAGTAAAGATGGCCCACAGAACAATTCATTGACTGAAGGGGATTATTAAGGATGTGCCAAGTACAAATTGATAAATTTACCTTCCCCACAGACTTTTATATATTGGATATTGGAGAAGATGTGGAAACCCTATGGTCCTTAGATGACCATTTTTAGACACTGCTGGCTCCATAATTTACGTTGATGGGGGTGAACTAACTCTGAGGGTCGACAGGCATCAAATAACCTACAAAGTGTCAAAGAAAGACAACATTTCTCCTTTATCTCCGACTAATATCAAGGAAATCGAACCTCGAGGATAGTGGGAAGATGCTGAGGATCCTAAGACTACATTTAGAAAGAAACGATCGCGAAGAAGAAGATGAAGGAAGGAGAATCACAAAGAAGGTGGAATATAAGGCATAGTGGTTCATGTGCAAATTGTAAGATCAATGACTGTAGTACCATTGCACCATTCATTTGAACCACTGTGAGCAAAAGAAGAGCGTTGAGCTACTGACGTTAAAAGAAGTACTACATGGGAGGCAACCCATGGAATGTTATTTCCTTTGATTGTTTTTAGAAAAATTGAATTCTGTAGTTAGGTTATTTCATTTCCAAATAAAATTAGGAAGGCATAAGACTTCGACATGAATTAGATGATCGAGGAAGTAAACAAAGAGAGGTGAAAGGGCCATAAATAGTTAAGAAGTGATTTTAGGGAAGTGTAGAAGAATAAAAGAAGAACTATTAAAACATTGGTGAAAAAAATTACAGGCTACGATCGTGGCATACGGCAGGGTAAAAATAGGGACACGCGAATGTCATTTTCAATTTTTACCACTTTACCCTCCAATCACCTATATATTCATTTCTAACTTCACTTTTTCACTCACTTTCAGTTTTACTTTATCTCTCTATGCTTTAAACTTCCAAACACTCTCATTTGTCTCTACCTAAATTTCAAACTTCTAAATTTCTTCCAACTTCTACCAACTCGCAAGCCAGTATGTCGCGCTTCAACCAAACAACAAGGCATGATCAATCAGCAAGGTGAAACTAAGTCTCTAGATGAGGGAAAAGGAATATGGCATCTGATTACAGCGCACCTTTCCCGATCTTCTCAGATAAGGAAGGTACCTACTTTCATTCTCAATGTAATAAGAAAATTATGGTTCCAAATTTTTTTCATTTTGAAACTTTAAATAGGTTAGAAATGTGAGATAAGGTCGAAAGTTTAGCAGAGAGAATTCAATGGGGACAGTTCATTCAATTTCAATTCCCAGTTTACGAAGAACTTACCTTAGAATTCTTTATATCCCTTCAATTCGAATCTAACAAACCTAAGGAATTATGGTTTAGGTTGCGGGGACAACCTTCTGGGCTTGACTATGAGACTTTACATGAAATTTATGGTTTCTCCGAGTCATCCATAGTGGATCAACACGATGATTCCTGTGTCAACCCTAACTAGACTGAACTAACTAGCTAAGAGCGTTTCGACATTAAGAATGCACACAATAACATCATTAGGAGGCACAAACACTTTTTGTTGCACAAATTCATGTGTCAAATTGTTTTTGACAAAACAGAAACCAACAAGTGTTCGACGAAAGAACTTTTCATGTTATAGTGCATGGACCATAGCATTACAGGCTACACAACCACCCATATCTTTAACGCAATTATTGTTGATTGAAAGAAAAGGAGCAATAACTTAGGAATGGGTTACTTGGTTTCAGCTATAGCTAATTACTATTGAGTTGAGTGCCAAGGATTCACAATCTACTGTCCTGAATTCATGAACCATCATAATCTATAGTGAGTTGAAATTCTGAAATCCCATAATATGGAGCTTTGAGATATTAGTGCCAAGACACACATTCAAGACAAGATTAGTCAAGCGAGTTCAAATGCTCAACAACAACAACAAGAGGATTCAACCAATGAGGAATTTGAGGAAGAAGAAGAAATAGAAGAATTGGGCTGGAAGAAAGTACTGGATACAATCTCCATAAACACCAAGGTAATTATACATACATTTGCGAAGAACTCCAGAAGGATGAAGGAGATGGCTTGAACTTAACGATGTAGAGCCGGGATATACGTCGTATCCATCATTATTTCAAGGCTTTGGTCGTTCAACTGCCACCTCTAAAACCATCCCCACCTCCATCACCATGAGGTTTTGTTCTAACACCTTTCTTTTTAAATTTAGTCTTTATTTTATTTTTGTTTCACTTTAATTCATGTTTTGTCATTCCATATGTGTTTGTTTGTCTGCTTCTCACATTGAAGACAATGTGTTGTTCAAGTGTGGGGATGGTTATGTGTTTTGCTTTGAATGTGATTTTGCATATTATATGATAGTTTGTTAGGTTGCATTTTGTGAACCGTGTGAATGTGTTAAGGGCTTAGATGGATTGAAATTGATTTAATTTTGAACATAGTCTATTAGGTTGTGAAGAATCATTAGCTTGAAAATTTAGTGAATTGGGATCTTTGGCTAAATATGTAGCTTAATTAGGATTTAATGTTAGTTTGTAACCCTCTAAATTGTCACATTCATTCATAATTTGAGGCCTTTCATCTTAAGTAGCTTGGCTAGTATTTTTTTCATGAAAACAAGTAGCTAAAACAACGAGGTAGGCAATCAAAAAATTGTGGTTGTTAATTTTAAATAAATAACCATTCCACTGGTCTTCGAGTTATGAATAGAGCTAGTAGCCAGTTAAAAACGTGATGTAGCTGAGTAACCTGATCGACATGCATCACAAATGTGCGCCTTCGTGTCAAAAAAGCTATAATGACTTTCCAACCAAGTAGCTTAATAAAAAACATGACTTAGTTGAGTAACTGGATCGACATTCATCATCAATGCTTGCCTCCGTATAAAAAGACTAAGTCTATGTTCCTCCATGTAAAAAGACTAAGTTTATGTTCAAATCAAATAAATAAATATAAAAAGTTTTCGAATAAAAAAAGTTTTGCGAACAAAAACCTTTCTGTAAGTCACTTTTCAGAAGGGGAAGAGGTAGATTAACTGACCTACCCTTGGCAATGATTAATATATAATATGATGACGAATAAAATGGTTTTAACATATACATAACTTTCATCGAGCCTTGGTAAGATTTGTTTAAAACAAAATTGATAAGTGTGAATTGCATCATGTTTAAGGGCTTAATTTGATATGTAATTAACTGTTAATTCAATCGTTTTGTATGTGTTTAGGTTAGAATTGTGTTTATTTGTTAATTATTTGTCATTAAGTGTTTTTATGGGTTAGTACAAGTCTTTAAGTTTAATTATTATGTTTTGAGGTACCTTGATGTGTTTGTTAGTGTTTTACAGTCAACATCGAAGAACGAAAAAGTTTCGAAGACACTCGGGCCTAGACAACGACCCAAATTGTGGCTCAACAAGCCACGATTGTGACAAAAACACTGGAGTCAAGAAGGCTAGGACACGGTCCACGATCATGGCCTGCTTGCCATGATCATGGCCTGCTTGCCACGATCATAATAGAAGGCTTGATTGCGGCAAACACTAAAAAACGTTAAGTTTCGAGGGAGTTTTTGGGCCTTTCGAACCCCGAAAAAATTATAGGGCTGCCAGAACACAAAAGGTATATAAAGAATAAGACAAAGAAGATGGGGAGCTTTGGCATGAGCCACTTTTGAGAGAAACCCTAGAGAGAATTGTTGAGAGATTAAGAAAGAGAAGAAAGAAGAGAGAAGTGGAAAAGAAGCCAACATCGACGTACTTCTTAGATCAAGAGTTTCCCGACATTGTTGCCTCCCATCTCCATTCAAGATCGTATTTTCTATTATTTTACATTTTTATTATTGTATAGAATTGGGAATAACAGTTTGACGATAGGAATTGTGAATGTTGAGATGTTCTAAACCACCTTCGGGTTTTTATCTTTGATTTAATGAAATCTGATTGTTTTTATGTTTATTAGATTTATTGTGATTGATTGCTATGATTGTATAATTCAGTAATAAATTGAGAAGGTAAATTGAATGAAAATAATTAAATTGGGCTAACAAGAGTTAGGTGATTTAATAAGAACGAGAAATTAATCAAATGGGTAATTGTGTGAAGAGAGATCTCGCGTAAGTTCCCTATAGTTTATTGGACAACTTCAGATCTAATTAGGATTTTTGATAGGTTTTTAATTGAGAAATTGTAATTTTCTATAATTTGATTAGGGTTTATAATTTATGGTTAATCGTTATAACTCAAGAGAGAGTGATCAACCCTAGGATCGTTTAGAACCAACAATCCAGTAAGTTATAATCGATTAGGTTAGCGGTAAAGATAGGTAAAATTCCCCTTTCTTTGAATTGATAGTTCCTTTAGGTTAATTCTTGAGTGTATTGCAATAGCTAAATTATTAATATTTTGTAATTGATTCTTGGATTGAATTACGTGATTGAATTGAATTCTTGTTTCAGTTTTGCTATCTTTTGAATTTTTGCGAATTATGTTGGCTTAGATTTAGGACTAGATTATCCCTCCTCGTGGGATCGACACCTTAAGTACTACGCGAACTACCCATACGCTTGCTGATTATCGAGGTTAATCATTAGAACTTACACACATCGAAAAAAAACTATGATAAAAATCTTTAAAACAATGCAATTAACCATACATCTATTATTGTCTTTACATTCTCTTCTCTTTTTCACCAACACAAAACATCAAAAAAAAATTAAGTTGAAGGAAAAACAACTTTCTCAAAAAAGAAAGTTAATTACAAAAATTGAAGATGCAAGTCGATATTTGGTTTTCAACTTTTTAACTTCCATCTAAAAAATATAAAGATAGAGCAACCTTTATTGAGGGGATCCTTGATCCAAAAAAACCATAATTATCCTTAATGCCTTAGAATATGAGGGGTAATACCTACCCCTAGAAACAAGAGTCCTTAAGGGAATATTTTCGATACAAAACTTATTATAACTGGTATTTTAGAATCTAAACCTAATAAAAAAATGCTTATTAAAGTTGAATTTTTTGGGAAATAACTTGTCTTTTTTATCTAATCATCATCATCCTCATAATAGGAGAATAACCTTTTGATTCTAGGCTAATAAATGTTAACATCATGTAAGCTAATGATCAATTGATGCATTTTTTAGTTTGGTTCCTTCGAAAACATGTAAAAATTGCAACCTCCTTTGTTTATGGATCAATCTTTATTTTTCGAAGGCACTTATTGGGGGATTAGCTTATATGCATAAATTCCACCAAATAAGACCCTTGGATCATATTAGGGAACTTTAATATAACTTTCTACAATTTGAAAACAAAAACTAATGTTTTTTAAAAGGAATTTTAATAATGATTTCAAAGAGTATATTGAGAAACTAGGAGTTACAAACTTAAAATATAAGGGATGCTTCTTTACATAGAGTGACAAACAAAGTTCGAAATGGTATATTATAGAAAAGCTTGATTATTTGCTTGCGAATGATGACTAGTTAACTAGATTCCCTAAACATAAAGCCAATTTCGTGAAGCATGTGTTTTTGAATCATTCTCTTATAGCCATCCATAATTTTTCAACAAATTGTACGAGAAAAATTCCCTTTAAAGTAGAAGATGAAAGGTTTAATGAATTTACCCGTAAAAAGAGATCCTATGTTTTCCACAACTATAAAGCTTTTATGTATGTCAAAAAAAAAGGGCAATCAAAGATCATTTCAAGAAGTTAAGCTCATGCTGAAGTATCAACAATTACATGAATGTCTCAACTCACTTCATGTTTATTAGTCATCATATATATTTCTTTCTAAAGGTTTGACCAAACAATAGAGAGGTTGATGAGTTTTTTCTATGGATTAAGGATTGCTATAGAAAATACAATGGAAAAGTTGTATAAGAAGAGGTATTCAAATCAATCTATGAAAGGTTACTGGGAATTACTCCAATTAACCTCATCAACAAAGTCTTCATGTGTAAGAGGCTATAGAGATTGATGATCCAAACCTATTTTCTAAAGGGAAAAAGTACAAGGGAAGCTTATCTGGGAACTTCAAGTATAAGGTGGGAAATGGTGAATTGGCCTCATGGTAATTTGATAACTGGAGCAAAGTTGGACCTCTTAACAACACTTAATTAATGATTATAATAAAAGATAGATTTTCAAGATGCTCTAAATTGAAAGTTTGGATTAGATTTTCAAGATGCTCTAAATTGAAAGTTTGGATCAATCCAAATAAATGGATGAACTTTCAAGTAGGACTTGAACATATTATATCGAGGTATAATCCTGACCTTAAGAGGAAGGACTGTTATTTATGGCTTAAGAATCTATCAGGAATATTCATAAATAAATTTTGTAAGGATTTATTCAAGATTCAAGGAGAAAACCAAGCTTAGTGCAATGTCATATGGAATAGGAATTTACTACCTAAGGTTGCCTTCATTTTCCGATTGATGCAAGGAATAGACTAGTCAATATTGGTAGGTTAAGTTAAATCAAATTGACACATAATTGCTCCTTATGTAAAGAGAATAAAAAAACCCTCATGCACCTATTCTTTTGTTGCAGCTTCTCATTTGAATTATGGAAAGGTATCTAGGAGTCATGCCATTTTTATAAGTCTGGGTTGAATTATGCAAAATTTCTGGAATGATTTTACTCAGAAAAGAACATTTCTAAAGAAAATGTGGGGTGCTCAAGATATTATTGGGCTTATGTCTATATAAAATATGGGAGGAAAGAAACGATAGATGCTTTTAAGGAACATATGTTAGCTGAGCTTATTCTTTGAATTAGGAAGCAACTCATAATTAACAACAAACACGCTAAAGGATGTAATGACATAATTATTTCTACTTGGAGAATAATGTGGACCCAAATTATGAAAGATTTTGGGTTAGAATCTTCCTCCATTAGAAGAAAATGTGTGAGAAAGTATGGGTTCCTTTGGATTCAAAGACATTATTATGTAATATGTGCTGATAAATGGAAGTCAGGTAATTCCTTGTTAGCCCTAGTCTATTACCACATGTAACATTCTATCAAGGCCAATGATATATTATATTTTTCCATTTTATTAAAAAAAGAAAAAGCATGGGTCGAAATTCTTTGTTTGTAGGATTATTTTGTAGTGTTCACAGAAAACATGCACGTAGGAAACCAAATTTGTTGTGCACTATTTTATAATTATTGTTTTTCACCGTTTACAAATAGACCGTTTAATTTCTTAAAAATTTCCGTTTGTACTTTGTAGTGATTTTTTGAAAAGAACAACAAATTAAATGCATGCACATAGAAACTAGGGAATTATCTGTGTACAAGACGCACTGGAAAATGCTTCTGCTCAAGAGTTCCATCAGGATATCATACTGTAAGTTCGCCTTCTTTTTTTTTTATATCAATTTCTCTATGATGAAAGCAACAAATTCAGTGACCAGACAGTTTCGAGTATCATTTTCATCGACATGATTGTGTGAAGATTGCAAGACTGTGTGGAATTAGAAAGGAATTGTCGTCAGCCATCTAGCTGGAGCATCTCTGTTACGTCGGATGTTGATATTAATCATTTTTTATTTATCTAATGTTTGTCCAAATTTGAAATATGAGAAATGTTATCAGCTGTATAATTATATTATTGTCAGGTATTTATTTCGGTTGTCAAATATTTTTGGACAAAGTTATCAATAATCCTTTTATACAACAGAATTGAATCCTCGACATTCTTATTGTTAAAAATATCACGTCTCCAATATTTACTAAAGGGATAAATTGTCCAAAAATAAATTTACGTTTTTATAAATAATGTATATAACCCCTTTTCAAATTCATATAAAAACTTCATGGGATTCATATATGCAGATTAGAGTTAATTGGGATGTGAGGAAGCCCATTCGTTCGGAGTTTAAACTTAAGGTTGGCAATGGAGGGTGGTACACGGTTGAGCTGTTTTATGAAAGACTTTCGTCGTTCTGCTATATATGTGGATATTTTGGCCACACAGAACGGTTTTGCCCTAAACTCCTAGAGTTTGAACCAGGGAAGGCTGTCCGCAAATTTTCTCCAGCATGAGAGCCCCGGTGCGAAGGAGGAAACAAAATATTGGGCAGAGGTGGTTGCGTTCACCGGCAGAAGACAATTTTTCCGATGGTTAGAATCTGTGTAACAATTCTGGTAGTTCGGGTTTTTGGGGAGCTGATTTGGCAAAAGGGCGAGATAAGGGGAATGAAGATATGGTTAACTCCGAGGATAAGGAAACTGTAATATTCTCAAATCCTTTAGCAGTTAACGCGAATACAAGTTCAAGGGAGGTAAATTTGGAAGCATTTAGTGACAATATTTTGGATTCCTTGATTCTTACTGAAGTCAAACGGAAGAGGGTGGGTCAGGATCAATCACGTGACCCAGGGTCTTGCTTCTCATGCAAGCATGTCTATTGATCGAATCGAACCCGTCGCTCAAAATGAGTTGCATAAGTTGGAATTGCCGTGGGTTGGGCGGCTCACAGGCTGTTGAGCATCTAAAGTTTATTGTACTTAAAAACGCCCAGTATTTATTTTCCTTGTTGAAACTCTCTGTCTTTCGAATAAAATTAATGAAATAAAAGATTTATTGGGCTACGATGACTTTTTAGCTGTTGATTGTGCTGGACATAGTGGAGGTTTAGCTCTTTTGTGGAAATCAGTGTCTTGTGTTCGAACACTTAATTTATGTAGCCGTTGTATTGATGTTGAAGTTACTGTTGATTCAATTAGTTCTTGGAGACTTGCTGGTTTTTATGGCCATCCGGACAGAGCCCGTCATATGGAATCTTGGACTCTCTTACGAAATTTAACTGAATCTAGTGGTTTACCTTGGGTTTGTTTAGGCGATTTTAATGATATTTTGCATTCTTATGAGAAAAAGGGTGGTCGTCCGCAGCCCCTGAACTTGATTGATGGGTTTTGTTCAACAGTTTCTGATTCAGGTTTGGTCGATTTCAAAATGATAGGGTATCCGTTTACTTGGGAGCATGGTAGGAATTCTGGTCATTTAATTGAATCTAAGTTGGACCGTGTTCTAGCTTCGCCGTCTTGGATTTCGACTTTTCTTGCGGCTCAAACTGTAGTTTTGGATACTTCATCATCTGATCACCTTCCTATATATTTAGAGTTATGGAAACATGTTAGAAGGCAGGAAGCAAGCCGGTTCCGTTTTGAAACTTTTTGGCTTCGGAATCCTGCATGCAGAGATATTATTTTAGGAGCTTGGAATAGAGATTCTTCATTGGGTATTGTAGACCGTTTGAGAAATTGAGGTGTTGACCTATTTCGGTGGGGCCTTGAATTGAAAAGGACAGATAAACTTCAGTTAATGGAGAGCAGGCGCATTATGAAGGAATTAAGGGGTTCACGTTTGTTACGAGATGTGAATAAATTTTCAGAAGCCAAGGCACAGTTCCATCGTTTGCTTTATGATCAAGAAACAAGATGGAAACAAAGATCCGGTGTCTTTTGCCTTAAGGAAGTTGACAGAAATACCACCTTTTTCCACTCAGGTGCATCTTCTAGACGTCAGGAGAACCAGATTCAAAGACTTAGGGATGAGAGTGGTACTTGGATTGACGACAAGTCTGTTTTAGGTTCACATCTTGTTGAACATTTTTCACGTGTTTTTTCTTCCGCTAGTGGTAATGTGGAAGGTGTTATTCAGTATGTCCCAGTTTGTGTTTCGGCTGATATGAATGAGGGTTTATTGACTCCTTACTCGGCTAAGGAAATTAAAGACGCTGCTTTTAATATGCATCCTGACAAAGCACCAGGTATGGATGGCTTAAACCTGTCCTTTTTTCAAAATTATTGGGATATTGTTGGTCCTGTTGTATCTACTGCTTGTATCCATTACTTGAACTCTGGTACTTTTCCTGCTGAATTGAATAAAACTCTGCTTGTGCTTATTCCGAAAAAAGATGTGCCAGAGACTACTAATGATTTGAGACCTATAGCCCTCTGTAATGTGCTATATAAAATTATGAGCAAGGCTATTTCCAATAGGTTGCGTACCATTTTGCCTGGTATTATTTCCCCTTCGCAGAATGCTTTTGTGGCTGGCAGAAGTATCCAAGATAACAGTATTATTGCTTTTGAGCTTATGCATTTTTTCTTACAAAAGCGTAATGGTTTAGATGGCTATGTTGCTTTGAAAATTGATATCTCTAAGGCCTATGATAAATTGGAGTGGAATTACTTGGCTACCATTCTTGGAAAATTGGGTTTTGCTTCACAATGGATTTCACTGGTCTTAAAATGTGTCACCACGGTTAATTATTGGGTTGTCTATGATGGTCATTACTTGGGCCCTATTGCTCCGAATAGAGGTATCAGGCAGGGTGATCCCATATCGCCGTATTTATTCATCCTAGCTGCGAAAGGTTTATCGAGATTCATTCAAGCTCAGGTATCTGTTAATTTATGGCATGGGTGTCCTGTTGCTAGGGGTGCACCGCCTATTCATCATCTTTTCTTTGTTGATGATAGTTTATTGGTTTTTAAGGCTGAGTTGTCTGAGACTAATATTGTTAGATATGTAATTGATGTTTATGTGGAGGCTTCGGGTCAAGAACTTAATTTTACGAAATCTGCTGTTTGTTTTTCACGTGATGTTTCCACTCAGGCTCGGAATGAAATATGTGAGTTGTTGCATGTTGCAGAGAAACCGGATTTGGTAATTATTTGGGCCTTCCTACACGAGTTGGTTTGAATAAAAAGGAGATTTTTGCTTTTCTCAAAGACCGATTATGGAGGAAATTGAACTCTTGGAAGAACAGGTGTTTGTCTAGAGCTGGGAAAGAGATTTTACTTAAAACTATGCTCCAGGCTTTACCTATTTATGTTATGAATCTCTTTCTATTACCAAAAACCTTTTGTTTGGAGCTCCAAGGCATTATGAGTAGGTTCTGGTGGGGGAAGGGCTTGAACCATGATAGAGGCTTAGTTAGGAGCGAATGTGTAGGCCAAAGAAATAGGGGGTCTTGGCTTCAAAAAATTACATGAGTTTAATTTATCTTTAATTGGCAAGCAGGATTGGAAGATTATTTTGTACCCAAATTCCCTTGTTGCCTGTGTACTGAAAGCAAGGTATTTTCCACATACAGACTTTTTAAATGCTCCACTTGGCAATAATCCAAGCTTTCTTTGGCGTGGCATTCGGGAAAGTAGAGGCTTGATTGAGTTGGTAGTTGCTGGAGAGTTGGTGGTGGTTCTTTATCTATTTGGGAAGATAAATGGCTGCGTTCTACGGTATCTATGAAGGTTGTTTCTCCGAGACCTCCTAATACACCTTATCTGCTTGTTTCTGATCTCATTAGTCAAAATAGGTGAAATATGGAAGTGGTGTCAAACCTGTTTTGTAATGCAGACCGTGAGGCTATTTTAAAGATCCCACTTAGCAGAAGAAGACCTATGGATGAATTCTTTTGGCGTCTTGATTCTAAAGGTGTCTATTCCGTTCGGAGTGCTTATAGACAACTTACCAATTTTATTCCTACACCTGTTCAGCAAGCAGTTTCTTCAGCATGGCAGCGTGTTTGGTCTTCCAAGGTGCCACCAAAAGGCAACTTTACAAATGCTTCGTGATGGAACACGGTGAGAATTTAGGAGCCAAAGGTGTCCTAGTTTAGTCTTATATGGTTCAAACAAACATATCCTTTAGCTACCTTAATTTCCGGCTTGCTTTCAAAAGGAAGCTAAGCACATTAGATAGCCTTATCAAGTTCATGAGCAACATTTCTCATCTTGCATCCTCTGCAAACTACATAACGAAAGTCATAACCAGTTATTTTTCGAACGTCAGTTTACTAGTTACTTGCAGAAGCATGTTCTCCACTTTGCAGCTTAACTCCTCCCCAAGGTAACTAGAGTGCCGTCATATAATGGTGTAGCCACCGCATAACTACATTACTAAGGGATCTATTGATTTCAAGATCTCCCTAGGCCACATGGTTTATTACGTTTAGTTGGAGCAACATCATAGATTATTCCATAAGCGATATACATAATTGGATTCAGTGTTGACGGACTTGATAGACAAAGCAAGATTGTATTTGATAATTCACCATGTTCACTTTAGCAACAACACTACAACTATCACCAATGGGAGACTACCACCACCTCCTCACTAAGGACGAAGGAACAGTTTCACTAAACTTACTCTTAGGTATCAAATGGGGGGCTACACCTAGATCGGTGAAAAGACAATTTCCAAGAACTAGCTGTAGACACGAGGTAAAGTTATAGGCGTCAAGCATATAATGGTATAAAATGCCCCTTTATTTGTTGCTTCTTGACGTGAAAGTTCTTTATAGTTTGGACTTATACATTGACTAATATTATTCACTTTTACCATTTTAGAAAAGAAGTCCTTTTGAAGACTTCAACATTAATGATAATGTGAACACTTTAATTTAATTAATTCTTATTTTTATTAATAGTTAATATTAAATAATAAAATAGTTCCTTTTTAATAATAAAAAGTATTAAAATAGGAAATTAA
>JAOQML010000005.1:37360737-37376525 GCA_027568935.1 Erythroxylum urbanii | reverse complement strand
GCTTTTTTAAGTAAATGAAAATGACATCGTTTGGTGTTAGTTTTCATTTTTATTTCTCAACTGACAAATTGAAGAAATTAAGGAACAAACACTCTTTTGTTGTCCCTTTCCGCCGTTGCTTCGTCTCTTCTTTACCATTTTCTTTTTCTGTTTAGTTTTATTTTTGAAAATAAATTAATAATTAATGGGAAAGTTCTCTCTCTTTCTTTTCCCTTAATAATATTCTTTTCCTGACTCGTTCTCGCTCCGTTAAAGAGGAGTCGATATTGTTTTTCGCGTTTCGATTTCTCTTCTTCGCGTCTAATCTTTCTGGTCCGTATTCTCTCTCTACTCTGTTTTTTCTTTTCGGTGGTTCCTGTTTGTTTGCCAAGAAAACGGAAGAAAATAAAATTTGTCCGTTTTTCTCTTCTCCAGTTATTGATCGGTTTTTGGAACGAATTTACCGATTCTGTTTCGTGTTTCTGTTTGGCAGATCCAGTGATCGTCGTTGTTATTTAGGAATTATCGTTGAGTTAGAAGTTCGAAATTAGAGATCTAGTGGTCGGCAGGACATAGACAGATGGCGGAGGAACACAGATACCAAGCACCGGAAGGTCACCGTCTCTGCGCGAACAACTGCGGCTTCTTCGGGAGTCCTGCGACGATGAACTTGTGCTCCAAATGTTACATGGACTACCGACTCAAGGAACAACAACAAGCCTCCATCAAGGCGTCTTTATCGGCTTCCTCATCATCGCTGCCGGCGTCGCCAGTGGTGGGTTCTCAGGTTCTTGCTCCAGCGATCTCGGTGTCCGAGTTGCGGCCGTCGGGGAGTGAGGTGGCGGCGACGGCGACGATGACGATGACGGAGCAGAAAGCGAAACGTTGCTTCACGTGTAAAAAACGGGTCGGATTGACCGGGTTCAAGTGCAAGTGTGGGACCACGTTCTGTGGGGTCCACAGGTACCCGGAGAAACACGATTGCAACTTTGATTTCAAGAAGGTGGGGAGAGAGGAGATCGCGAAAGCTAATCCTCTGGTGGTCGCCGAGAAGCTCGAGAAGATTTAATATCGGGCGTCGGATTAAAAGACTTCTGTAAAAAAAAGAAAGATTTCGGTAATCGACCGTGCACCTGAAGAACCAAGTACCGCCATACCGCAGCCGTCAATCAGGGTGCTGATCTGGCAAACGGACTTGCGATAAAACTAATTATATTGTTATTACCTTATTTACTTTTATTTATTACATTTCCCGAAAATAAGTTAACGCTATCGTCGCTGTTTTTCTCTTCGTACTTTGTAAAAAGAAGGTTCACTTTTCTTTTATTTGAAGCATTTCTTATCTATGAGGAGTGGATTTTTAATTGCCTGTAGATTCGTCCTGTTGGGCAACTCGTATTGGCTCTTAGCTTTTTGAATTATTGGTGTAGTATTTGTACCCCCCCCCACCCAATCATCGCTTGCCTCGATATTTTTTACAGAGAACAAATAAGAAAAATTAGAAAAGTTGTTGCAATCACTTTCATTGTTGTTGGCACATGTTGACATTTTCGTTGTGGTTGATAAGGAAAGGCACTGGGTCACAAAAAAAACCTTTCTTTTATTGGAGGAATAGAAAATGTCGATTGCTTTCTAAGGCATTTTCTCGAAACGATGACGTCCACCTAAAGTAAAGGAAAAGGACAAAATGAGATATGCCCAATTCCCCTTGGCAATAGAATTCAGGAATTCAAAAGGGCTTCCAATTCATTTCCTCCTTTTCCTGTTCAACCGTGTGTCCATTGGGAATGACATTATGCTTGTGCCAATTCCAAATCAACGTATCAAATTTGAGTTTGTCAAATTTGGAATTACTACAAAATTTAGTTTGAAAGATTCGATGATTAAAATTTTTTCTTTTAAAACAATATTGTTTTGATCTGCAAATCTTAAAAATTCGTGTAAAATTACATCTTATTTTCAGTGTCAATCTTATTTATATTATATTTAAGTATTATTTTTAAACTTAATCTTTATTAAGATTATACATTAATAGAGTGAAAAAGTTACTAATTCCTTACTAAGTAGTCCATGAATAAAAGTAAGTAGCGTAAGCAAACATATAAATGCTTCTTAAACACTAGAATTTCACATATAATATTATTTAAATGTTTATAGATATGCTCATTATAACGCGTATATTAGCGATTATTTAACTTAAAAATTTTAAAGTATCTTTGTAGATATAAAATTCATTTTTTGACTAAACTACAAAACAAAATGTGTCAAAAAAGCCAATTTAATAACGAATATAATAAAGTGCTTTTTGATATTGATGAATCCTTTGATCCGATCCTTCAGTCTTTGATTTGTATGAATGTTACTTGATTTCACACTTGTCTCTTGCTTATCTTTGTGACGGTCACTTTACTTATTTTCACGTTAATATTGATAAGTTTGTAATAGCTTTGGTCTTTCTCTTTGTACACTTGACCAAAGTTGAAGGTATATTGAAATTTGGAAGAATATCGTAACAAAGTTTTAGGATACTTCTCAATTTGAATCTTCTCTCTCTTAAAGTAAGTTGAAACCCTTTATTTACAAAAACTAAGGAGGTGGTTAGATCACATGAGAGAATGGTAAATTGTATGGATACTTAAATTCAATTTATTTAGATAAAATTTAGTTCTATGTTTAAATTTTTTATTTTTGATTATATATATATATATGCTCTTACCGTTCATATTATATGCCATAAATAGTTGGTAAGACATGCCTATGCTCTATTTGATTAATGGAAATTGATATTTTGTTCACAAAACTTCGGTTTCTAAGGTGTGTTTATATTCTATAATTGGTTCTGATCAATGAAAATTCGACTTTTGTCTAGAAGACTTTGAATCATAAGGCATACCCATATTTTGTATTGGTTCTAATTAATAAGAATTAAACTTTTTCTATATACTTTTGTCCATTAGGCATTCCCAACTCGATAATTAGTTTTAGTTGATGAGAATTAAATTTTTTTTCTAAAAGACTTTTGTTCATAAAGCGCACCCACTCTCTATAATTGGTTATATCAATGAAAAAAATTGAACTTTTGTCTAAAAGACTTTTTTCATAAGGCGTGCCTACATTCTATGATTGATTTTGATTAATGCGAATTGAACTTTTCTTAAGAATATTTTTGTTTATAAGATATGCCCATGCCATACTTTGTGATTGAGTCGGATTAATAAGAATTGAAGCTTTGTATAGAAGACTGTGACTCCTAAATCGTAGCCATGCTCTAAAGAAATAAGTCTTTTGCTTTTAAAAGACATTTTCCTTACAATTATCATTTTATTTTTTCTTTATTAGGACAATTTGACTTCTATTTTAATAAGGAAATAAATTGCTTAATTATATGGACCTTTTATTGAAGATTTTTTTCTCAAAGTTTCCATGTGAGAGATTATCAGCTTGCTTGAATTCCTTTGAGAACCTAAATAAAACATATAAATTATTGATTTAATATTATGTTCTAATTATAATTAATCTCCCATTGTAAATATTTTCTCAATAAGGAAAAGATTTCCTATCCAATTGGTAAAACTTTCCTCTTTTATTAGTATAGGCTTCAAAATACTCATATTACAACATATTTTTTACTGTATTTATGTTCCTTCTTAAGGCATGTTTCATCTTTATTATACCTTGCCTCTTTCTTGTATTGTTATATCTTTACAAGTTGTAAATATTCCTTTTTATTGTATTTATGATTACAAGTTAAGGAAGACTCCCTGTTATCCTTTTGTAGCTAGTGGAATGTCCTTTATTATTGCATGATTATTCCTTATTGCTCATTTAAGTAAGGTGAAGGTTATTAACATTTGATTTTCTTTTTATTATTAAATTACTAAAACATGCACTTTTTATAAATTTTCTACAAAATTTACCATTAGCTTGTTATGACCGATTGCAAGTATTGCATTTAATGACCTTGCTTTTGTTGTATTAGTTTGATAGATACCTACTTGACTTACTTCGATTAATTGATTCATATTTGATTTACCCATCATATTCATAAGTTCTTATTTTGTTAGAAACTTTATCATATTGTTCGTATTGTATTGATTTATGAATATCTACTCAAATTGATTTTATTTGATTAAATCATGTTTGATTTATGCTTTTTAGTGTTGATTAGGCTAGATATCTATCTTATCATAAGTTATTCTTCAAATTGAGAACTTGATCATCTTGTTTGTGTTGTATTGATTTGATGGATGTCTACTCGATTTACTTCGATTAATAAGTCGTGCTTAAGTTGTACCTTTTGGTTTTGAATAAGCTAAGCATCCATTTTATTTTAAGTGCTTCTTATGTTAGAAACTTGATTGTCTTGGTCGTGTTGCATTGATTCAATGGATGTTTGCTCAATTTACTTTAACTGATTAAATTGTGCCTAATTTATTCCTTTTTGTTTTGACTGTAACAAACATTCATCTTATCATAAGTTCTTATTTAATATGATATTTGATCTTCTTGTTTGTACTCTATTGATCTGATGATACTTTATTTACTTCAGTTAATTAATTTGTTCCTAAATTATGATTTTTGGTGTTGATTGTGCCATGCATATATTTTATCACGAATTTTTCTTCAATTAGCATGCTATATTATACTACGTTTATAAGACTTGATGTTTGAAACCCAACTTTACATGTGTGTTGACTCAGGTAAGTTGACAAAGTCTACTTAATTTTTTTATTTAATTAGCTTTACCTAATTTTGACTCTTGATTAAATTGGTTGCTTATGAATTTGGTTTGTTCCTTAATATTGTCATAATGGAATATGCTTTCATATTAATTTTCTCTAAGGGGCTTCTTCATCATCTAACCTTTTTTTTTGACCATTTTATTTTGTAGGTTCTTTAAAGATGGTCCAATTAGTAGAGATTGTTACCCTAATAAGTTTGCTCTTTTTCCTGACTTTGATTCCTATAATCACCCAAATTTAGAGGTCTAATTTCGAGTGTTCAAATTGTCATTGTAGGTTTTGACCTTGAGTATCTAATATTTAATGATGATATACATTGTTCAGAGTGGTTTGTTGAAGATAGTAACTCTGTGTTCAGTTGCTATAGAGTTACTATTCAATAATAGATTAATTTATTCCTTTTATCTCCATTTCATGCTAATGATTTAGACGACAATCTTCTCCTTCTTCTTGGGCATTGCATTAAATTAAATAACATCAAATATAGGTTTAGCTTTTTTTTATTGGGGGAGTCATCCTTCGCCATAGGCTATTAGCAATGGTTGAAAAATTTTTGTCCTCATATCAATGACTTCTCAATAATCTTTATATCTATGAGGTTATTTTGTCTTTTTTATTTAGCTATGATTGCCAACTAAGTGTTTTCAAAACCTTTTATAAATAGTGGAGTGTGTTGATGAATGCCTTCTTTGGCTGAATAGAAAGGAGTCACTGACTTTATAAGATGTGTTTCGTACATGTTTATAGTCTTCAAATTTATGAGTTATCTTATGAAACGTTCTTTCCTTTTATAGATGAGCTTATTAATAAGGATCACTTTATAAATCATCTTCTTCCTCCTACTTGCATGCATTTATTTTCTATATACCACATGTTGTGCATTTAGCTGACAAGTGGTTCTAATATGAGCATTGAGGATTAAGTCAACTTTTGGTATGGAAGTCCTTGTAGGTATACACAACCACCAACTTGTAATACAATCTAAAGAGGAATTCTTGAAGTAAAACAAACCTTTATGGCAATATTAATCCTCCATCACCATGAATATGCAACATGACATTAAATGTTAAACAATTATGCATATCAGATTCTTATTATAGGGACATATACTTAATTGTCTCCCTTTCTTATTAGTCATGCAAATTTTCTTTGTAGGTATGTGGAATTCATTCGCCCTAGAGCTACTAAGCAACCTTTTTAGGCTAGAAGTCCTTGCCTTAGCTAGCATTTATAGAGGATTAAGAGAGATGTCCATATCTCATTTTCTAAATTGAGATGTTACTAACTTTCCTGTTCAGTACTATATGCTTGGATTGCTAAAAGATATGGAATGTATTATGCTTTTCATCACCTTAATCTGCCCTCTACGGTAAAGTTGATTGGTGAATGACATTTTTCGTTAACAATCATCAACATCTTCAAACAAGGATATGTAAAAAAAAGACGTATAATGGAGTCATTACTCCACTTTATTATGAACAGGTAGGGAACAATACTAAAAATGTCTTAAATAGAAAAATGAGTTTGAATGCTAATTGTAAATGAATTTAGGTATAATTGTAAAATAAGGAAGTTGTTATATACAAAAATAGGTTTTAAAATTTTGGATTAAAGAAAATTAAATTAAATTAAATGCCAAGATAATAATATACATGTTGAATAATTAAAAAAACATATAACCGATTTCCTAAGAGTTTATATTTTGACTTAGGTTTTAAAATAAAATACTTAGAGTGAGGTTTAAAGAGTTGATAAAGGAATTTTAAAGCGTGTGGATAAATGCATTAGATCTAATGATTATACTTAAACCTTATAATAAAATGTATAAAGATGCCTAGATTGTGTCATAGTACTTTGAATGCTAACAAGTTTGAGTTATGATTTTAAAATGATAAATAATGATTTCTATATGAGTGTAAATTAAAAAATAAAACTAATAAATAAATGAGATAATGTAAAAGCTCTTGATTGAAAAGATAAAGGATCTTTAAAAAGAAGGTTTGAAACTTTAGAAAGAGGATTTATGAATTAAGCTATTTGAAATATAAATTATTAGATTTATTCTTTTTAATCTAATTGGTTCAAAAGAAATATTAGGCTCTAAAATATTTACAGACGATCTTAAGCTTAACCATTTTTAGAGTAAAAAAATATCTTAAAAGCCTACAAAACTTGGATTATACCTAATAGACCTATAAGAGTGATTAAAACTTCTAAAATCAAAATAAGTAAAGGATACTAGTTTATCTTAAGGGATTTCTAGACATAACTAAGAAAATTCGTATTCTTAATTATTACACAAAAGAAGGACCTTTGAAAAGTAAAATTAAATTTTGAACAAAGAGCTGCTGGAAATTGGGCTTTTAAAAAATAAGAGTTTGAGCCTATGAAAGAATATCACTTTTATTAAGATTTTTTAAAATTCTCTATCTCCTTACTTATACCCCTTTGGAATCATGCGTTCATTTAAGCAAGTAAAATAAGAAATAGTCATAATTTATTGTATTTAGATTGATTTGAGGGCTTGGCCGAAGCATTTTAGACATATTAACATATAAGGTGAGGCCTAATTTATTATGAAGGTCACCACTTGTAATTGGACTTATTCAAATTGAAACCCAAGCGAGTTTCTCAAAATGGAGATTTATTAATTAAATATTAAATTTATAAATAAAAAAATGATCACATAAAAAAGAGCTTTAAACCTAAAATAAAGTTCTTGTGATTATAAAGAACTGAGAATCAAATTTATTAAGTAATTAAATACTATAAAAAAAATTATTTGATAAGTTCACAGTCCGATAAAGAACAAGGAAAAGAAGCAATCATAACTCTCAGTAAACAAAGATTTCAAAAACCACCTAAAACTAAACATCCTTTAAATATTATAAATAACTATGGTTTCAAATAAATATAGATTAGGATATGACTATGTTCTAGGTTATGTTCGTTACAAAAAATTCAATACATGCCTAAAATCATAAACCTTTCTATAACTTTTGTGAAAATCAACACGAGTTTTGATAGGCCCATTTTAGAGACCATATATCACAATTTAGTTTTTTAAAAAGTTATAAAATTGGTATATGACTGTGTGAAAGGCCATGTAACTCACTATAAGACGACCTAGTTTCAAGGCCATATGTCAGATCATGTTCACATCTAGCCCTTCTCCAAACTTAACTTGCATTAAGGTAACCAATGGTTAATCTTCTTATAGGTCCAACAAGCCTCCTAAATAGATTCTCAAACTGCCATTTCAATTTTGACATATATGTCTTGAATAAGCCCATTCAAAGAGTCTTTAACCCTTTTGCTCAGAGCTCCTATAATTGGTCTAATAGGCATAAGAAATAGATCACTCAAGTGTTGAATAGTTCTACTTGCATCAATACTTCTTCAAAGATTGACTGAAACAATGACTCAAACAATATCACACTTCATTATCAACAAAACCAATTTGCATCCTTATCTTGTCTTTTGAATTTTACAAGACATGTTGCACTAATTATCAATCTTAGAATTCAATTTCAAATGTCTTCACCATTTTAGGCGTTTTGACTATCAATTGTCATCTTTAGTATTTCAAGTGATGCAAATATTGCGTTTGTCCAGGAATTGCTCGAATTAATTGCCAAATTTAATATTTGCATACTTTTCTAAATGTTGAAGTTACTTTACATTTAAAAAATAGAAAATTTTGTAAAAGGAAAGGCTAAGAGAACTTGAACAATTATAAAAGCCCAAAGACTCTTTTCTAAAGCGAAAAATGGAAAACCTTTATTGTCATCAATGATAGTTGTAAAATACAAGATTCTATAAATCAATAATCATTATACTAACCTTTCATAAATTTGGAACTTTCTATATCAAAAATGTTCTTTTATACAAAGGTATTCGTACTTAGATGGTTGGTCAAGATCAACCTCAACAATATGATATAAAGAAAAAGCAACTAGAAAATTTTAAGTTGTCCATTATGGTTTTAATTTATTCCCCGAGGTAAGCACCAAAATTAAGCAAATATCAAATAAGAAAGCATAAAAAGGAAGAAATAACTAGAAAAAGTTGTAATATAAACTAATTAGCCACTAAAAACTATATAAAAAAGCATTCATTTTTGGTCTAATAAGAAAAGCAATCTAACTACTTTTGTTTAAATAAATAACATCAGTGTTGGCACTAATGATGGAAAGTCCTTAATTATTTGACAAAAGGGTAAATTAAGAAAGAGGTAGTACCTTCTAATTCTCCCTGATCATTATTTATTTATTTATTTATAGGATGACTTTAAAATGACTTATCTGAAATTTACATATTAAGGCTCATTGCCATTCATACTCAATTTACGAAACCCTAAAAACTACTCTAGGACTTGTTTATTTAGTTTTAGGTACTTGGAATCCACTATAAGTTTGTAGTTAAATACCTAGAACCCTCTCTAGGTCTCTTATCCTAAAGTTTTAGTTAAATTCCTATAATCCCTTGTAGGTCTTTAGTCCAAAGTTTTAGTTAAATACCTTAAATTTTACTCTAGATTCATAGTTAAATACCTACAATCTCCTCTACGTGTCTAACCTAAAGTTTTTGTTAAATACCTAAAATCCGCCAGGTTTATATTTAATTATTTAGAACCACCTCTAGGTTTTCTAATCCAGAGTTTTACTTTAACACTTGGAAATCACTCTGGTGTGTACTTAAAAATACTTATTTCTTATAACATGTTCAATCTCTTCACTCTTGTGATATGTTTATTCAATTTCTCTTACAACATGTTTAATCTTGTTACCTGATATATTTTATTTATTTGGTTACTTTTGAAACATGTTTAATCTCATTGCTCTCACGACATCTTTATCTTGATTTCTCTTGAAATATGTCAATTTTTTTTGTTCTTATCATATATTTATCTTGATTGCTCTTGTAATATGTCATTTCTCGTTACTCTTGAGATTTTTTTAAAATTACTCTTGCAACATTTATATTCTCATTGCTTCGACAAAGTTTATATAGTTGCTCTCGTAACATGTCTTAAATCATCTCGTGATGTATTTTGTTTAATTTTCCATATCTTATTTTCACATATTTACTTTACCTATTTTGTTAACCTGTTAAAGATTATCTAGTATTTGGAATTTTATCTTCACATATTTATTTCACCTACTTCATAATATGTTGGAGGCTACCTAATGTTGACAATTTATTTTTACACATTTGCTTTCCTACTTTGTCAACCTACCAGAGGTTATCCAATATTGATCATTTACTTTGGGCAAAACCTTAATACCTCTCTAAGTCCCTTTTTCACTTTAGGAAAAACCTTAAAAATCATTATAGGAATCCCTGACCTGTTTAGTTTTAAATTCTTAGATATCTCTCTAGGTCCCTTTTCACCTTAGGTCAAAATCTTATACACCTCTTTAGGTCTCCTATTTTAGTATCTGATTGAAACCCTATATATCTCTCTTAGTCCCTTAGTATATCTTTAAATGCCTAAATACCACCTTAAGGCTTCCTAGTTTAATCATGTATATTTTATGTCATACATATCTATCTAGATTTTTAATTTCAACATTTTTCTTTCACTATCATATCCATAATCTAGATATCCCTCTGGTTTTATTTTAATTTTTGTATCTTTTCAATCAACAGTTTTGTTTGATCTTTTGGTCATTTTATTTTTAGCTCACTCTTCTATTTTTCTAGTTCACTTAGCTATATATGATGGAAAAATTAAAATTAGTTGCCTTTATGCATTTATTTTCTAAAATATGATGCATAGAGACAGAAATTGTGGGTACCAAAAATTTTCTACCTTTTTACATTTATTTATTTATTTACTTATTTTTAATTTCGTCTAATCAATTTCATTTTATCTTTTCTCATATATGATTGCATACAAGTTATTTCAATTGTTTATGTTTTCTTTTTTATTACATTCAATTTGCATTTCGTCTCATTATGATCAATTTGTATCATTTTAATTTTAATTTCTTTTTAGCCATTTTTAATTTTACTCACTTTAAGTCCTAATTAATCTCAATTAATTTATCTATAATATAATTTAATTAGCAATTAATTTCTTTTAATTTTAGTTTTTTTACTTACATTGTTTTAATTTTTTTGTTTCGGTTTATTTAGGATTCTTTCCTAAATTTGAAAAAGATAGGTTATAAAAAAGGGAATAATAAAGGCTATTGAGTATTTTTGTTTAAGCTTCTTGTTGTTTGGTTTATGCATGCTTTACTTGGATAGCTTTTTACCTGTTGTCTTTTTCTATTGGTTGCTAATCTTTACTTTTGGAAAATTCTCAAAAATATAGCATTTGCTTTTTATTTTCTTTCTTTTTATTGATAAGAACCTACATAGGACTACATCCTAGAGAACCTATAAATAAGTTTGATTCAAACCCAAGAAAGATAAAAAGACAAACCTTAAAAATAAGATGATGACAAAATTTAAAGTTTTAATTGAAACTTTGGAACCAAGAATATGTTATAATAGAACGAAAAGAAATCGTAGAACATGATTTTCTTTCTTTTTATTAGCAAGGAAATATTATGGAATTTGAACGATACAAAAATGAAGGATAACTATGTCTAATTTAGAGCTAAAATCTGACACCAACTAATACAAACCCACCTAGGAATATATTCTAGAGAACCCTCGAATAAGTTAATAAAGTTAAAATATATGTATAAAATAATTGATGACAAAATTATAAAGAATCAAGAGTTAAACTTATAAAGTGTTTGTAATGTCACAAAGAAAAATTCTTTGATAAGTTTGAGCTCAATGAAGAATGAGTAAAAAAAACAACACCTTTTAACTAACAAATATGTCAAATTTGTCTCAAAATAAAAAAGAAATATGTCACAAAGCTCTAACACCTCTTAAGTAACAAATATGTCAAAATTGTCTCAAATTAAAAAGAAATATGCCTTAAATATAAAATAGAAATATGGTTTTATTTGGGCACGACCGTTGGCTAAGTATGTTTGTTATAAATTTTTCAACACCAGTGAGCACTATTTAGGACACTCTCTAATTTAAGACTATAGGTCTCTTTTTAAATTTGCAAAATTAAACATAATCTAGGAGACACCTATAATTGAGATAGTGGATCTTTATATAACTTTATCAAATTGTAAATGGTCTATGCTATGCTTATGATATAGATCGTGTTTAGTCAAAGATGAGTAATTTGCTTCTAAATCTTCTCCCGCTCTAAATCTTATGATTGACCCAAGTTTACACGCAAAGGATCCTCCAAGTTAACTAGTAGTGCTTGCAACACCTAGTTTTGATTTGTAATTTTTTGTTGGTTTTCGTCTTCTTCTTCTACGATAACACTTTTTTGTTCTCATTTGAACTTTCCTTTTTTCCTTTTCTATTTGATGTTTATTGTGCACTAGAATCATCTTTTCACTTTAAAAGATGACATGCATTAAACAATCACACCAAAAGCATTTACAAAATCAAAAGAAAAAACTTCATTTACATTAGAATCAATATTTATCATATTTACAAATTTTGTTTGCACTAGTTTGCACTATAATTAACATATGTTTTTTGTATATATGCTCCTTTAATTTTACCTTAGATGTGATGTTTGCATCTTGAATTTAATAAACATCTCAAAACTTTTTTAATTTGATTATAATATTACATTGTTATTGTTGTTCCTTTCTCTGACTTTGTATTTGTATCAGGTTAAGAACATTTTTTCCTACCCTTCATTGAGTATGAGATTGTGTCCAATTACATATGTGATTTGTTTGGCCCTTTGCTTTTTCATTTATAAATTCATTGCTTTTTGTGACTTTAGGCATAAGGATTGACTAATTTTATGTTTATATAAACCTTAATTCAAGGATTTCAAGAAAATAGGTTTTAAAAGCCATAATTCATAAGTTTTAACCTCTCTCTTGTAAATAACTTATGTTTCCATAATTTTTCCCTTTTTAAATTTTCAGAACACTTTCTTTTTTCCTCAATTTCCATAACAAGTTTCTAAAGTCCTTTCTTAATTTTTTCTTTTCTAATTTGATCTCAGTTTACTTATTAGGTTTTATTTCTTATTTTAGGTCTTAAGTATTTGAATCATTTGGTTTTCTTAGCCTATTAATTTCTCTAACCAATTTGTTTATTTTAAATAATAGGTCATTCATCTTGTTTTATTGGATTTTCAATCTCATTTTTAAATGGGTTGGGTGGGAGAAGCAATGATAAAAGTTATAATATTGATCAATAGGAACAAGCAGCATTACTAATAGTAATTTTAGATTTAGCCAACTTTGATTTAAGCCCAACTAGTCATTCTCTTTATAATATGATTTATCTTTCTTGGGTTTAAGTTAAACTTGTTCATAGATTCTTTAGGGTTTTATTCTTAGATGGGTTCACATAAAGTCTTTATTTGCAAATTGACCTTCAAATTGCTTTTATAATGGGTCCTTTCAAATAATGTTATACCTCATTTGAAGGGATTTTCATTTACTATAAAGGATATTCTCCTTTATATTTGTTTTTGATCTTTAATTTACTTAGGTTACTATTTGTTGGTTTTTGACCTACCTAGATTTTTTCTTACGCTATCATCTGTTGATTTTCAGCTTGACAAGTTCTCTTTTTTGGGGTGAAATTTCTATATGAGAGTTTTGTTTAACAATTTACAAGACATTTTGAAATTTTTTATGTTTTTACTTTTTCCTAAGTCATAGATTATTAGGTTTTAGACCTATTGAATTTTTGACATTTTGTCTTGGCGAGCTTTGATCTTGAAAATTTAGGTTATTATATACTAAAATCGCCCTAGAAAGAAATTTCTTTACATTTTCATGTTCTTCTTTTTAATTTTGAAATTAATTAAAAATAATTACTAGAAGTTCATACAGTTAGAAGATAAAAGTAATAACATTAGTATTTTAATGCTAAAATAACCTTTGTTTAGTCATTTTAGTCAAAGTCTATAAGGAAAATAGATCAGGGAATATCTTTCTTCAAAATCAAGGGATGTATTAAAATGAAGTCATAATTTTTGGTGTGGCAACAACATCTTTTGATTTATTAGAGTCGAATCCTTTTTCACAGTAAATTCACAATAATCATCTTCAAAATGTTTCCTCTCTCCCTATAGTCATTGTCTTTTGAAAGAAACTAGCTATCATCAATTTTTATTAATATGAATACTTGCCCAAACTTGGACATTTCCATTATGCAATTATTGATACCATTGCTTTAAAATTTTAGGCAATGCTATCAACAATTGTGTTAGGATATCTGTTATATATCTAAATAATTAGTTTTGGTATTATTTATTATTTGGACATATAAGATATTAATTGGATAATGACTTTGGATTCAAAAGCTATATGGATAATCTTGTAGTTGTGATAGAATCCTATTTTGGATTGAAGTCTATTATCATGTTGGTAATTGAATTGTGTTTTGCATGGATTTGTGGATTTTATAGATAGAAGAAAATAAAGGGACTTGGATGTTGTTTTGTTGTGTGGCTGAAATAGAATTCTCCTTGCTTGAGTGCATGTGCACGTCTCTATCTAGAGCTGAAGCAAATCTCATGTAGGCGTGGAATTACGACAGTGGATGGTGTGTTAATTGTTATTGGAAAAATACAGCTGCATGTGCAGATATTTTTGATGGAAGTGGGGTTCAAAAGTCGTGTGGGTGTTCTAGCTTATAATTGAGGAGTGAATTTTTTGGTCATGGAGTAGTAGGCCTTAGCCAGCGTATAAACAGTGACTAGGAGTTTTCGCACACCATCTTTCTTCTGTTATCCAAAGTGAACGAGTCTCATCATCAAAAGTGAAAAGAGCTTATGCAGTATATGCTTTTGGTTTGCGTGGTTGCAGTAAAGTGTGGATGTGCATGTACAACATGGAGTTGAAGTGCGTTAATTGAAGATTAAAAACAAAACGCAGCTATGGTGTGAGTGGGAGTCTATCTCTAACGTGTGTGTGCAGTAATGGGTATTGACGTGTGTGTGTGGCATTGAAGTGAGGTGAATTAATTGTTCAATAAAATAGTGAGTGCAATGGTGCATATGTCTTGGAAGATTGCCGAATAACGTGTGATTGGTGACAGAGGCCACGTGAAGTTAGCTACGTCGTAGTAGGTTGATAAACAGGTGTTAGTGTTGCACACGTTTTTCTAATTGAGGAAATTGAAGTGAATCTCTAGTGTAGCATTGATCGTGGCTATAGGTGTGAGTTTATGACACAGTGAATATCAGCTATGGTGAAGTGGGCATTAGTTATTAATTAAAGAAACACTGAGACTGCTTTTGATGTAGAAAGAGTTGGCTATGGTGAAGAGATTCAGCTAGATTATTTAGAGAAGATAAAAATATAGAGAAGTCTTTCTTTTATCTCAAGTATATTGTTGTTCAGTTCTTAGTTGATTAAATACTTAAGTTACTTTTATTGATTGTTGTTTGAGTGAAAGTAGTTAGAAAAATCCTCTGACGAGGTTGACACAAGTCGGACGTGTTTTTGGGAGTGAAAATCTTTAACAGGTAGTGAGATCGAGAGATAGTGGCAAGGGAGAGTGGTGTAGGCTCAGTAAAGCCTTAAGTAAATGTAACACCCCACTCCCGCTGGACCCGAACCCGATATCGATAGTGATACCCGAGTCCGTGCCCCGCGAGGGTGGCGTGTCACATCACTTATCAATTTAAAACTCGGTATATATTTTTTTAAACCCTTTACACTTCACTTATATGTGATCACTCTTTCTTTTCAAAACCAATTTGTTATTTAAACTGAAAGCAAAATACACAACAGGGAGATAAAACTCACCGCTCTTTTATTAGCCACTTGGGCCCATTTTCACATACACAATACAATTATTTCAATACAAATTTCTCAAAATACAATCACTTCACTTTTTATAAAATTATTACAAATTGCTTACAAATAATACAATATTTCATTGAACATAAAAGTACACTCAGAGGCAAATAAAGAAGACCATTGCAGACGCGAACTGATCCCGACCTCTATCCTTGACTGGTGTGCAGTAAGTCTACTCCCGTTGTCTGACGGG